>PVKS010021697.1:0-34795 GCA_004027875.1 Aplodontia rufa | reverse complement strand
CCATCAAGAAATTTTTAAACAAGCATTGTTAATTGTCTTATTATATACAGGAGCCCTAAAGAGTAAATAACAATACTTGAAGAATTGCTAAACAATAGTAGTTCTAAGGAACACAAAGATAGTTTTGTGTTGAGCAATTTTAAATATTTCAGGTATAATTTTCTTTTTTTATTTATTCAAGATAGTCTTACATTTAGGAGAGGGAATCGTTGCCATACAATCATGAACACATGCATAATGACAGAGCAAGCCGAGGCTGATGCCATTCCATGGTCTCACCTTTTTGGGTTCCCGCCAATTCCATGTTTCCCCCTACTTTATCCCGTATGTTAGTTGGGCTTCTCATGGAAGTCAAAGGTTCCCTGGGTTGATAGCCCCATACTCCCTCCCTCCAGCTGCCTTGATATCCCTCCTATTCCATCCCCCCTGCCCCTCTGTCACCCTCCCTTCATCCGCTAGCATCATAGGCAAGGTTCCCCCTGCTTGTGTAAAATTCACCCATATTGAGGTTATTATTAGCTTAGCCAACTATCAGATTGTATTCTAGCTTCCACATATGAGAGAAAACATTCGGCCCTTGAGTCTCTGAGTTTTGGATATTTAAAATTTTTTTCCATCAGATATCATTTTTATTTTATTGCTTATTAGTGTGTGCAGCAGCTATACATATAAATATATATGCACATATCTATATAATTGTCTTTAAACACAAACCTTTTATTCCCCTAATCAATAGTGAAATGAATGCAGGAATTATAAAAACAGATCAAAACTATGAAAAGATGATGTTTAAAGAAGCTTTAAAAACAGGATTTTTTGAATTTCAGGTATGTTACTCTTTTGGTATAAAACATTTCAGTATGAATATAATGTATTTTCCCTCTGCTATAACATGATTGCATGTTTAATGTATAGACTTGTCAAAAATTTTTAAGTTCTTCAATAAATTGATTTGTTAAGCATTTCTTTGATATTTTTCCTCTTGTGTCCATTTAATATATATAATTCTGTTCCTATTTGATCCATGAGCATTAATAGTATTAACCTAAAAATCAGGGGCTGGGGCAATGGCTTGGTGGTTGCGGCGCTTGCCCAGCATGCGCAAGGACATGAGTTCAAACCCCAGCCCCACGTACCCAACGAAGTTTCAGAGCAGCGAAGGGCACATGAAAAACTAAATAAAAATTATTTGTCTTTCTCTTTCTCTCTCTCTCACTGTTCTCTCTCTTAAAAACAAAAACAAAACAAAAAACCTGAAAATCAGCTTACACTCTTCAGGAAAACATTTTAAAATTGAAGGCAATTTCATAATTAATTGTTGCTAATTTGAAAGCCAGTATCTTCTGAGGTTTTTCCACAAGGTGTCAGTATTTCTTCAAGTTGGGCATTTCAAGTGGTGAAATGTTTAAAAATGTAGCTGTACTCGGTCAGTTTTGTGAAATATCACATTGAGATTTATATAACTTGGTTTTCAGATATGTGCTTAAATAAGGATAAATGAGCATGGCAATTTGTTGTATTCCTAACATTTTTGACATTTAATTTCTTTTCTGTATCTTTTGCAGAGCATTCACCCTCAGTATGCAGTTAAAATTGTTCAACTTCTGTGTCTATTACAAAATGCCTTTTAAACATTTTTTCTTGAGAATCATTAATATAAAATTTCACTATTCTTTAGGAAAAAATTGATATTTACTTGCAAATTTTAAAACATTAAATAAGATCTTTGTAATAATTTATTGTAGAATTTTATAAAACCAAAAATTTAAATGCATAAAATTCATTGCATAAAATCTTACTGAAGATTTTTTTTCGTTTGTTTTTGTTTTAAAGAAGTGAAGTGAGGGAAATGGTAAATAATTTCATATTTTATAGGCTGCAAAAGATAAATACCGTGAACTGGCCATAGAAGGGATGCACAGAGATCTTGTGTTCCGGTTTATTGAAGTTCAGACGCTTCTTTTGGCTCCATTCTGTCCACATTTGTGTGAGCACATTTGGATACTTCTGGGAAAGGTAACTTAATAGGTTTAAAATATTGTGAGTGGTTTTGATTTTGGGGCTTATTAATTGTTGTAATAATTTTGTTACTTAAGAGAAAAAAACTTAGAGCATTTACCTGGCGTGTGCAAGGTTCTGGGTTTGATCCTTAATACCAACCCCCCCAAAAAGCTGAAAATGTGTATTTCAAGAATAATACTGGATTCATCATCATAATTAAAGTTAAAACAACTAAACAATGCAAATAAGTCACATATGTGCCTTTATTTGTATAGACACAATGTATACAATGTATGTATTTTAAAATTGTGATAGTAGGTGTTATCTAATTGCCATCTGCTAAGTAGAGTTGTAATACATTTGAATATATTTGAATATGGGTATAGCTAATATTGTTCTTCCAACTGTTAAAAAAGGTGAAAACATTGAGAAAGACGTAAATAGCAGTTTTGAGCTGCTTATAAACAAAGATAGAAGCATATATTAGCATTAGTATTCTTGTTTTATATAAAATCCCTGGCATATATAGAACTGCATATTCAGGGATATTATATTGCCATTCTTACTATGAAGATAAATTTAGTTATTTCTCCCAGGCTTGCAGATATGTAGATTGCTTGTTTAATAACTCCTTTCTAACCTTATCAGTTGGGCTCCTTTTTATTTTTCAGTGCATGGACAATGCAAAAAATTTGAATATGATCTATATACACTAAGTAGCCATACTGTCAATACTGGATGTATTTCTAGGGTGGTAAAAACTGAGAGTGTGCGTAATTTATATAATAATGTTTAAATTTAAGTAAATTAGGATTACATAATTTTCTTTGAAAGTGAGCATATGTGTGTGGGTATTAATATGCTTGTACAAATGGATGCTAATTAAGAATGTAGAATCAGACTTCACAGCTTGAATTCTAGGGAACATTAGATCAAGGGCTGTAAAAGTGTGTTATGTGTATTCAGGTTTGAACTTTGTGCGCACAAATTACAGATGGTATACCCTTGGTATGAAACTGTAAGCAAGAACTGTAAAACAGTTGTGTTGTGTAATCTCACTGAACCTTTCCTTTTTTTTGTTTTTTCAAAAGCCTAATTCAATTATGAATGCTTCATGGCCTGTGGCGGGTCCTGTGGATGAAGCCTTGATACGTTCCTCACAGTATCTCATGGAAGTAGCCCATGACCTTAGACTGCGACTCAAGAACTATATGATGCCAGCTAAAGGAAAGGTGAAGTTTTTTTTTAAAAAAAGATCATTCCTGAGAGGTTATTGGCCTTATTCCTGAACTACAGGGGTCTTATTCAGCCAAGATTTTTGCCTATACCTATATGTTGAAGTGTTTCCCCAGTTTTTCCTCTTAAGAGTTACAAAGTTTTTGGTCTTATACTTAGGTCTTTGATCCATTTTGAGTTGACTTTAGTACAGGGTATGAGATAGGGATGAGTTTCATTCTTGTACATGTGGATATACAGTTTCCCCAGCACTCTTTACTAAAGAAGCTATCTCTAATGAATGTTTTTGACAACTTTGTCAAGAATTACATGACTGGAGCTGTGTGGGATTGTTCTGTGTCTTTTCTTCTGTTCCTTTGCACAAATCAAGAAATGGGATGGTATCAAATTTAAAAGCTTCTGCATTAAAAAAAAAAAGTTTCTGTACAGCAAAAGAAACAGTGAAGAGAAAGCCTACAGATCGGGAGAGAAAGTCTTTGCCAGCTCCTTTTCTGACAGAGGATTATTATCCAGAATATGTGAAGAACTCAAAAAGCACAACACTGAAAAAACACCCCAATCAAAAATGAGCAAATGGTGTGGACAGACATTTCTCAAAGGAAATATAAATGATCAATACTTATGTGAAAAAATGTTCATCATCTTCAGCCATCAGGAATATGCAAAACAAAACTACAGTGAGATTCCATCTTACTTCGGGTAGGGTGGGGGTAGAGTGGCAATCATCAAGATTTTAGGTAACAGCTGGGCATGGTGGTGCCTGCCTATAATCCCAGTAATTCGGGAGGCTGAGGCTGGATGACTGCAATCTCAAAGCCAGCTTCAGCAACTGAGTCCTTAAGCAACTTAGTGAGACCCTGTCTCAACATCCAAAAGTAAAATAAAGGGTTTGGGGATATGGCTCAGTAATTAAGTTCCCCTGGATTCAGTCCCTGCTACCAAAAAATAAAAAATAAAATATGGATAATAAATGCTGTTGATGAAAAAAGGATGTCATGTACTTCTGGTATGAATGCAATTTGTACATCCATTATGGAAATTAGTATGGAGGTTACTTGAAAAACTAAAAATGGAACTGCCACATGTTCCAACTTTATTATTTCCTGGTATTTATCCAAAAGAATTAAGGTCAGCATACTTTAGAGAAACTTGCACACTCATGTTTGTTGCAGCACTGTTCACAATAGTCAAATTGTAGAACCAGCCTTGGTTTCTGTCAGCAGATGAATGATAAAGAAAATGTGCTATATATACACAATGGAGTTTTATTCAGCCATAAAGAAGAATGAAATTATGCCATTTACAGAAAAACAATTGGAAGACCATAATTTTGAGGGAAATATATCAGTCTCGGAGAAGAAAGTATTATATGTATTCTTTCATTTGTGGATGCTAGAGGGGAAAAAATAGGGGTGGGGCAAGGGTTGCCTTGAAATTTGAAAGGAGACCATGACCATTAGGGGACAGGAATAGGAGTAGTGGGGGGGGGAGTGGATAGGTATTAGGGAGTGAAATTGTGTAAACAATATGCATGAATAAAAAACAGTTATTGGTCAAATATCATTTAGCAGTAATGAAAAGACTTGCCAGGCATTTAAGGGTGTATGCCTGTATTCCCAGTGGCTTGAGATGCTGAGGCAGGAGGATCATATATTTGAGGCTAACCTTAGCAATTTAGTGATACCTTGTCTCAGAACAAAAAAGGGCTGGTGATAAAAAGCTCAGTGATAAAATGCCTCTGGGTTCAATCCTTAGTACCCGCCCCCACCCAGAAAAAAGGACTAAATTGTGTAGTGCTATATTCAATGCTAATACAGTTTTGTAGTTTGCATATTTATACACGGTAAAGGCCGTGGTAGTATAAACTGGGGGAGTGATGCTTTTACCTTTTCTTCTACTATGTAGAAGACTGACAGGCAACCACCTCAGAGGCCCTCACATTGCATCATCTATGTGGCAAGGAACTATCCACCGTGGCAGCATACTACTTTGTTGGTTCTGCGTAACCACTTTGAGGTAAGGCTCTTAGTATGACTTTCCTCCCAATGATGTTGTGTCATGTTTATGTAATTTTTGTTTTTTAGGATGTTAGCATTCTGGGAGAAAGATGACAGGTAACTTTGTTCAGCTTCTTCCAGGTTGGGATCATTTTTTGATATCTTTGGTAGCTCATAAATGAATGCTGAGGAAAAAGTTGCTATTTTTTCATAATTTCTGAAACTTGTATAAAAAATATATTAGATCTGGTTGTATGGAATCAAAAGGTATGGTGTTTTTCATATATGCAGTTGAAATTATGAAGCAGAAGGACAGAGTTTGCTGTGATTTGAACAGTGGGATTCATGAAGCCTTAACCTTATTATATTTGAAGTAAATGAAGCTTCATTCCTCCCTTGGTGCTTTAAAAGAAAATATTTAATTTGACAATTACCTTTTGAAAGTTAGGGTTCAGAGATGTTTTTGGCTCTCTCAGATATCATTAAAATATGATGGTTCTATGTAAAAGAAACTCTGTATTTAAACTTATTTCTAAATTTTCCTAAAGGAAAAAAATCCCTTTTTCTTTTACATTCAAAGTTTGGGCACCCAGAGTTTGGGAACTGCTCTAGCCCCTACTTTTCCATTTTAATATGGCTAATGAATGCTTTTCAAAGATTGAAGATAAGAGCTTTGTAAGACTATATCAGGGAGCTACGTACGAGTGGTGGCTCAGCAATTATGGCACTTGCTTGACTTGTGCAAGAACACTAGTTCAACCCCTAAGTGTCGGAGCAACAAAGACCATAAAATTGAATTTTTTTTCTCTCTCTCACTGTCCTTCTTTAAAAAAAAAAAAAAGACTATATTAGGTTCTTACCAGGTAAGAGCTAATGTTATAATCCTGGAGGTGCTATTTACTCTAAGAAAGACTAAATATTCAGTGGAGTATACTTGTTTTTTTACTTTAAGCTAAGAAGCATGTATCTTCTCAATTTAGAGGGAGTAGGGAACTCCGTTTTATTTGTTCATTCAACCTTTATTGCCCCATGATGCTAAGGGCTGTAGATCTGGTCCTCTCTAGCAGGAAGGTAGAGAGCCACCATTCTATATCTGGCAGACTTCTGAAAGACAAACCTATCATCGTGCATCATCTTTCAAATGTTCTTCACATTCCTCTCTTCCTTCCCATTTTTAGGCCAACAGTGGAAAATTGCCTGACAACAAAGTCATTGCTAGTGAATTAGGTAATCTCCCAGAATTGAAGAAATACATGAAAAAAGTGATGCCATTTGTTGCCATGATTAAGGTAAGCTATGGATCTTGTGCAACTGGGACCATGGGTGTAATGCTTGGATAGGACAGCAGAGGGAACAAGAAAAGCCTTGGGCACAGTCTTTCTCCTTGAGCTCCCCCTCCCTCTCTCCCTGAAATCTGCTAAAATAGCACTTTTCAATCAGTGGTTGTGAGAAATGAGCTATCAGATTTTGGGTTTACCTGTGGAATTGCTGAGTATGTGAAAATATGTATTGTGAAAGAAAAATTGGTTTAGAATTGCTGTACTAAATTATTCCCTTCATGTGCTTCCTTCTCTTCAGTTTGAGGAGAAAAATTCTTTTGGCTTTTTTTATTAGATCCTATTACTGGGATCAAGATTCTACATTTGTATAGGTTTAGATTAATAGGATAGACATTATTTATAGTGTTGAGGTCAAGGATTGTCAACAATGACTCTTGATATTTTGGGCCAGATAGTTCTTTGTTATGAAGAGTTGGCTTCTTTAGGATGTCATTTAAAGTTAAAGGAAATTTAAAATTATCAGACTGTGTACATGGTCTGCAAATTTGTGGGGTTTTTTTTTTTTCCTCCAATACTAGGGACTAGACCTGTACCTCTAGTCCTTTACATTTTTTTATATTGAAACAGGGTTTCACTGAGTTGCCAAGACTTGTCTCAAACTTGGCAGTCCTTCTTCCTCAGTCTTTTGAATAGGTGGGATTACAGATGTGCAAATTCAAATTTCATCCTTTATTTAGGAGACCACTCCTGCAGTTACCAACCCATTCCTTAGGTAAGGATATTAATCTATAGCAGATGGCAAACAAAAGCTCTAGATAGTAGGAGTAATGTCAGGTCACTTTCATGTAAGTGAAAGTGTTTTAGACATTTACATCTGTGCTTGTGAACTTGAATTGTGAAGATTAAATTTTGGGTAGCAGATATTTAATGTAGTGTTCAAGAAAATTAAGAATAAAAGTGTTTTTTTGTAGATATTTGAGTGGTGGCTCAGCTGTTGGAGTGCTTGCCTGCCATGTGCAAAGGACCTGGGTTCAAACCCCAGCACCACATGCACAACTAAGTGTCAGAGAAATAAAAACCAAATGAAGAAATAAAAATTGACTTTCTCTCACTCTCTTCCTGTCTCTTAAAAAAAAAAAAGTTGTATATTACAAGATTGATTATTACATAGAATGATTTTTCTTTTTCTTTCTTTCTTTTTTTAAAAGTTTATGGCAATATTTTCAAGATTTTTTTGTTTGGTATCTTTCTTGGAAAATTTTGTAAAAATAGTTTTTTTGATTACCCAAAAGGACACTTTTGTATACTTTGTTTGATTCCTTGTCAGAGTGAATCCTTTGGGTTTGCGTATTGAGTCAATCTATATGAATAGTGATAAAAAACCTTACTTATTTAATGGATCTGAAAATCTTGTGCCTTCCAGTCTTTTCTTCTGCCTTAATCTTATTTTATGTTAAATTAATGTTATGTTAAAATTAATTTATGTTAGATTAATTTATGTTAAATGTAATTATCCTGAGCTAGTAATTTCGTTAACTGGCAAACATGGATAAGGGAGACCCATGAATCCAAGGCCTTTGGTTTAACTGTCAAATGAAAAGATTCTATCAGTTGAGAAAAAATTATTACTTTACAGGATATAAATTTATTTCAGTGTCTTCTTAATGTGATTTTTAAAAAAACTTTTTGACAGGAGAATGTGGAGAAGATGGGGCCTCGTGTTCTGGATTTGCAATTGGAATTTGATGAGCAGGCGGTGCTTATGGAGAATATCGTCTACCTGACTAATTCCCTGGAGGTAAGAGGGCCAGGGATTGTAGTTACTAGTCAACTAAAGTAAGCCATAAACCAGTTTTTAAAATTTTATGATAAGAATTTTTATAACCCTCCCCCCCCTTTTTTTTTTTTGGTACCAGGGATTGAACCCAGCAGCCCTTAACCACTGAGCCACATCCCCAGCCCTTTTTATTTTTTATTTTGAGACAGGGTCTTGCTAAGTTGCTTAGAGCCTTGCTAAATTTCTGAGGCTGGCTTTGAATGATCCTCCTGCCTCAACCTCCTGAGCCATTGTGGTTATGGGTGTGTGCCACCATGCCCAGCTAAACTCCTGTCCTCATGTGTAGTATTTTTTTTTTTTAAAGAGGGGACAGTGAGGGGCTGGAGCAGTGGCTAGGTGGTTACGGTGCTTGCCCGGCATGCACAAATACATGGGTTCAAATCCCAGCAACCCATGTACACAACCAAGTGTCAAAAAACTTAAGCCATGTGAAAAACTCAGTAAAAATTGATTTTCTCTGTCTCTGTCTCTCTCGCTGTCCTTCTCTCTTAAAAAAAAAAAAAAAAAAGAGATAGAGAGTCAGAGAGAGAGAGAAAATCAATTTTTATTGAGTTTTTCACAAGACTTTAATTGCTTTGACACTTACTTGTATATGTGGGTGCTGGAGTTTGAACCCGTGTACTTGCACATTCCAGGCAAGTGCCGTACTGCTGAGCCACCCTTCCAGCCCCCAGTGTGTAGTATTTTTTTACCAATTATGTTTAGTAAGAAATATTTGAAGGGAAAGAAGGTTATGAAGATATAAAATTTGCAGTTATCCTATAAATAAAAACTAATTGTATGTCTAGATTTTCTTCCCAAATTGTCTTTAAGAATATGAGAGACCTTATATTTAAATGCTCCCAAAATCTCTCCTATTATGGAACACTGTGAATTGTTCTTTCCCCCACCCCTAGTTCAACCTCAGATTCACAGAAGTAGAATAATTATAATCTGTAGTTCACGATGTATTATCACTCTACATAGATTCTAAAAATGTTTTCTCTCAAACAGGCAGAAGGAAAAATTATTTGTTCTGAAAACTGTGAAGAGGACTCAAAAGTAGTCCCAGTGATAATGAAGACATTTAAGTTAAAGAAAAAAAAGATGCAAGTTTAGCATTTGAGGAAAATAGTTTTAGAGATGGAAGAAAGTTATTTCTGAATAAACATTTTATTTTATTATTGGTTTTTATATTTTTGGTGATGAAGTTTGAACCCAGGGCTTCAGATATACTAAGCATGTCCTATTAACACTAAACTACATTCCTAACACCTGAACATTTTATTTTATTTTTTGATATAGGGGATTGAACTTGGGGGTGCTTTGCCAGTAAGCTATGTTCAGCCCTTTTTAGAATTTATTTTGACAGCAGGATCACAAGTTCAAAGCTAGCCTCAGCAACTTAGTGAGGCCCTAAGCAACTTAGTTAGACTTTGTCTGTAAATTATAAAAGGGGCTAAGGATGTGGTTCATTAAGCACTCCTGGGTTCAATCTTTGTACCAAATAAATAAAATAAAATTTATTTTGAGACAGTGTCTTGCTCAGTTGTTGAGGATCTTACTAGGTTGCCAAGATTGGCCTTGAAGTCGTAATCTTCCTGCCTCAGTCTCCTGAGTCACTGGGATTACTGGTGTGCACCACCTTGCTTGGCCTATTTTATTTTAAGTTGAGTATTAATAAACATCTATTCTCACACACACGTATATTTCTAAATGTTCATATATATTCATGTGGGTTAAAAAATTCTTGGATCTTTTTACTTGCATGGTGGGTACACATCTTATATTTAAGGTCATCCATATTCAAGCTCAGGTAGTATGCTACAATTTTTAGCTTTTCTTCTATTTAAGTGGAAGGCTTTTAGTCTCAAATGATAAATTTCTGTTCTTATTTCTCTTATATGGCAGATGCCAGATTTCATTATAGTGAATGATAAACATGACTATATAAATAGCAATACTATGAGACATCTAAGATGAGAGTTAAATAGCTGATCACAGATTTCATTTAACGTTTATATGGAAAATAGTAAAATTACACAGCCCATTTCATATTGAGAACCTAGTTTTGCTCTTGATGAAATTAGGTGGTGATTAATTTCAGTCTTATTAAATGATACTAATGACTTCCATTTTTTCCCATTTAGCTGGAAAACATAGAAGTCAAGTTTGCCTCTGAAGCAGAAGATAAAGTCAGGGAAGACTGTTGTCCTGGGAAACCACTTAATGTTTTTAGAACAGAAGTAAGTTCAAGGAATCTTACTGAACCATTGCATTTTAGAGCTAGAAGACACCTTAGAGGTCATTACATCTAAACCCATCATTTTAAAGATGGAATGAAGAAAGGTCCAGAGAAATTACATCATGATTTGTTCCAGGCCACAGTTAGAAATTGAATTGGAGTTGAGGTGTTCTAATTCCCTGGTTGGAGCAGTAGTTACTTTTCCTTACTTTACTCATTATGGATAGTATCCAATATTTGTGGTTTTTAAATAAAAATATGATTTTTCAGAACCTGATTTTTATTAAAAGTAACATGGTTATAAACAGTGAAAAGGAGCTTTCAAACTTTAGATAAGCCTTGGTTATCCAGACTTTTTTTTGTTACTCCAGACTTTTGATATAAACCAGATTGATGCAATATCTTGTTATACTGGAATTGCTTCCCCCCTTTTCTTTATATTTTGTCTACCATTGGTGAAAATAGAAATGTCTTGGAGGTTTTAGAGATTCTATTTATTTAGCCTCAATCAGAGTGCATTCTGATTGGCAGCTATTGGCAAAGTTCAATGGACTACAATTGAGTCCACACAATGCCTTTCTAATCTTGATAAACAGAGGTCTTAAATATATTACTTTTACCACATTTAATTGAAAACCTTGCAAACATAAAAGGCCTGTTTGAAAGAATAAGGTAATCACAATCTTGGAAACCTCCTGAATTTATCCTTGTGTAGTGATACTCATTATATTCAGATGTGGTCATTTTTAGAAACCACCTTGGTGATAGATACATGAAATAGTGTTCTTTATAAAGGAATTTATTTCAAGCTTCTTTCAAGTATTCCATTAAGCTACTGTGTATTTAAGTGTTTCATTCTGAAAAGAATAAACAAAGTCCTTGATAATATAGTTTCTATAATGTGAGTGGTAGAGTGGTATAGAACTGTGTTTAATCCTTATTCTATCACTTACTACCTGAGTGACTTTGGGCTGCTTATCTTTCTGGTTCTTCAATTCTCATTTATGAAAAAGGGTTCAAAAAAACTTTCAAAATATAGAACTATTGTCTATGAAATATTTAGTATAGTACCTGATATATATATTGTATACATATAGAAATTCAACAAATGATGGTAGTTGTGGGAAAGAAAATGTATATTGTCCATTGATATTTGTAGTTGTAATCATTTTTAATTTTTATATAGGTGTCTGATTATAAAAAATGAGCTTGTATAGATTTTTCTTTCATATTTGAGTATGTTTTGGTCATGATTTCAGAATATCAAAATTAGGTCTTTCATTGAGTATTAAAAATGTAGCAGAGAGACCCTTTCCCTTGGCAGTATTCGAATTTATTTCCTATAACAATCATTTACTCTTATTTTCCTAGCCTGGTGTACCAGTTTCCCTAGTAAATCCTCAGCCATCCAATGGTCACTTCTCAACCAAGATTGAAATCAGGCAAGGAGATAACTGTGATTCTATAATCAGGCGTTTAATGAAAATGGACCGAGGAATCAAAGGTAAATAGCTTCTCTGAAACCACTTTGGCAGTAGTGTGTGGATTTGATTAGTTCTTAGCAGAGGAGAGAAAGAAGAATAACTGACTTGCTTAGGGACAGTAGAAAAAGTGCTGGACCCAGAAATAGGAAACATCTTTTTTAGGACTTTTGCGGTGACTTTGTCGCTTAAGCTCTGATTTTTAATAATGTGGACATTGGATTAGTGTGTTTTTTTTTTTAAAGAGAGAGAGAGAATCAACTTTATTTAGTTTTTCATGTGGCTTTCGTTGCTCCAACACTTCATTGTGTATGTGGTGCTGGGGTTTGAACCCACGTCCTCGCGTGTACCAGGCAAGTGCTGTAACTGCTGAGCCACTGCATCAGCCCTGAGTATATTTTTTTAAGGCTCCATCTAGCTCTAGAATTATAACTGATTTCTGCCTCTCAGTTAATCCTTACTATAATTTTTTCAGGTGGCATTTTTAACAATAAAAGAGAGAAAGAAAATGAAATTTAGGAAGTGGTGAGTTTGTTACCTTTCAGAATAGTAAAGTAAAAAATTGTAATTCCTACATTGCAATTCAGTGTCCATACACTATTTTATAATTTTTTAAAAAAAATTTTATTGGCATTAGAGGTTGAACCCAGGAGTGTTCCACCTCTGAGCAGCATCCAAGGGGCCTTTTAAAATTTTATTTTAAGGCAGGGTTTTCCCAAGTTCCCCATGTGGGCTTTGAACTTGTGATCCTCCTTGCCTTAGCTTCCCAGGTAGCTGTGATTACAGGCATGAGCCACTGTGTCTAGCCTGTCTTTTCTCTTTTTATAATTTTTTTCTTTTTCTATAACACATACACACACACACACATACATACACATACATATATGTATGTGTATATATATATTTTCTGGCAGGGAGGGGAGAGGGACGGTGAGAGAGAAAGAGAATCAGTTTTATTTAGTTTTTTAGTTTTTCGTGTGACTGTCATTGTTCCACCACTTGGTTGTGTACATGGTGCTGGGTTCAAAACCATGTCCTCAAGCATGCCAGGCAGGCACTGCAACTGCTGAGCCACCACTCCAGCCCCCTCTCTTATATTTTTTATTTTCCTTTTTCTCTTGTCAGTGATTTTATTTCCTTGAGCTGCCTTGTATTGTTTTTTTTTTTTTTAAAGAAAGAATCACTTTTATTTATTTTTTCATATAGTTTTTGTTTTTCTGACAACCCAGCTGTGTATGTGGTGCTGGGGTTGAACCCAGGTCCGTGCACATGTCGGCAAGCACTCTACAGCTGAGCCAGCGCTCTAGCCCTAGTATAAAAATTTTCTAAAAAGACTTACAAATCCCAGACAATGACTTTAAAGAACTAAAAATAGTACATTCATATATGACACAGATGAAAAGATATAGCACAAAAGAAGGTGAGATGATTTCCAACTGTGGTGATAAATTTATGGAGAAAATATTTTTTGGATGTGTCTTAAAAATAACATATGTGATGGTGAGGGGGAAGGGTGTGCCAGGAAGAGGAAAGTACCAACTGCATTTTCACTGTATATGGAGCATTATCACCAGGTATATAATAGGGCTAGAGATCTTATTGTTGATAGACATGCTTTTGTTTGGTGGGTGGGCACTGAGTTTAATCAGGGGTACTTAATCAGTGAGTCATATCTCTAGCCTTTTTTTTTTTAAATACATAAAATATGGTTAAGCATAAACTTAACCATTTTATTCTTTATTTTGAGGAGGGGGCACCAAAGATTGTACCCTGGTGTACTCAGCCACTGAACCACATCCCCAGCACTTTTTTATATTTTATTTTGAGACAAAGTTTCACTAAGTCACTTAGGGCCTTGTCAAATTGCTAAAGCTGACTTTGAACTTGAAGTTCTCCTGTCTCAGGCTCCATAGCTTCTGGGATTACAAGCATGAGCCATTATGCATGCCCTGGGTCATTTTAGTCATTTTTAAGTATACAGTTCAGTGGTATTGAATATATTCACATTGCTATGTAACTATCACCACCATCCATCTCCAGAACTTTTTCATCTTCCCAGTCTGAAACTCTATACCTATTAAACTATAATTCCCTTTTCTGCCTCCCTCTAGTCTCTGGTAACCATTGTTTACTTTCTGCCTGTATGTATTTGACTATTCCAGGAACCTCATATAAATGGATTCATATAATATTTGTACTTTTATTTTTGATTAGATTTATTGTGCATGTTTTATTTATAAGCTTTTTCTTACTGTTTTTAAGAGATGGGAATCTCACTATGTTCCCCAGGCTGGCTCTAATTTCCTGGGCTCATTTGATTTTCCTGTGTTGGCCTCCTGTGAGCTGGAACTACAGGCATGACCACCACACCCAGAAATATTTGCCCTTTTATGTTTAGCTTATTTTATTTAACAAAATGTCTTCCAAGTTTTATCCATGTTGTTACAAACATTTTTTATGCTCCCTTAGGAAACTATAGATATTATAGAATGGTAGCTCAGTCCTTAGAATTTATCCACTGTAGGGAGCGAAACTTTTTTTTTTTTTTTAAAGAAAGTGGGACAGTGAGAGAGAGAGAGAATCAACTTTATTTAGTTTTTCATGTGATTTTCATTCCTCCAACACTGTTGTGTATGTGGTGCTGGAGTTTGAACTTAGGTCCTCGTGCATGCCAGGCAAATACTATAACCATGGTCCGTAACCACGGAGCCACCACTCCAGCCCCAGGAAGCAAAACTTAAAAATTTATAGAAATATGAATGTATGGGCTTGCTATTTTTGAATTGCATGTATTCAGTCATGAGATGATTTCATAATAGGAAGAAATCAGCCTTATAGTATCTTTTAAAGAAAATAAATATTTTTATGGACCCACTGGGTAGGATTGTTGTGAGGTTGTAGCACATGAAAGGATGTATTCCTGTATTGAAATTGTGTTATATAATGTCAAATCTGCCCATCACTACCACCCCTGCTTCCCTCGTAGCAGGTACTGAGTATAGCACTGAGTAGGCTCTTTGACGTTGTACTGACATGGGTTTCATGGGGGTTTTTTTGTTTTTGTTTTTTTAATCTCTTGTCTTTTCTAATGGAGCCTCTGGCATAGTTCTTACTTTCTTTGTCATAGTATCTGTGTAGTATGATCATGCAGTGTTTTAAGTTTGATGTTAGTAACTGTTGTAAATTTTAGAAAATGGATAGAAACATTAGGGGGAGTTCAAAATTGATATTCCTGTAAGAATCTACAAAAGAGATCTAACTTTGATACTTTTCCAAAAGCCTTCAGGATGCTTTGATATCTGAGGGGGCTGAGTATATTGAGTATACGAGCTGGAGAAGAAGTTAAATTCAATAACATAGTTCTTAGTCTGTCTGCTGCAATAGCCAGCAAGTTGTCCAATTACCATCAATTGTATTGAGGGTGATTATGATCTAGGTCCAGGAAGAACTACACTAAAACCATCATTTTACTCCACAAAGGCCACTGAGCAAGTATTTGATGATAATGACTTGAAAGTACCCACAACCCATGCCACATATGAACTAATAACTTGGAGGTGAAAGACTCCATTTCACATTATCAGTTCTGAGGGACTTTCAATCACTCTCATCCTTTCTCAGAGTGCCTTAAATCTTGTGTAGTTGCAGACTTAAATTTCAACAGTTTCAATGATAAGAGAAGTCTGGGATAAGAAAAGATAGTAAAACCACTAAGAAAGCTCTAAGAATTTATTGGCAATAATGAACTTACATGGTGAAATATGAAAGCAAATATGTTTTCTCACTTTGAATCCTGATTATTAAGGTTTATTTGAAGTAGTTTGAATTACAATTTCTTGAAATGAAGAAGGAGAATTGTTTCAGAAAGAAAGAGTTTAAGATTTATAGCACCAAAATCTGCCAGCAAGTCTTATCACTGCTTCTATGGCAAAACATTTGGTACCTCTGATGTACAGGCTGGATTGCAATGGTTGTGAAAATAATTTTATTCTTCTTCCAAATAAGATCATGGCTGTCATGAAGTCTGTGCCTGCTTCTTTCCTATTTTAATTTTTAGGACTCGTGCTTTGTCTGAGAATAGATTATATGGCCTCTGTAGGGACTTTCCAAAGACTTCCCAGCAGGGTTTGCTTTCATGATAGTTGCAGGTAATCTGTTCCATAAGCCCGAAGATCTCTTCTCTAAACTTGTGGTCCTGCAGTCTTTGTTTCCCAGAGAGAACAGAATGCCTGGATAACGATTATTCTGATATCGCCGCCAGCTGCATTAATGTCTCCTTTTATCTCTTATCCCTCTCATGCTAAGCTTCGTACTCTCAAGGTAACATGAGTGAGTGTAGCTCACAGACCACCCAGTAGTCTGTTTTAGAAAGGGGTGGAAGTAATTCAGAAAATAACTTCTATTTCTTTGGATGAGGTTAAACACAACTAGTCATGCTGTAGTTAGAGTGAGATCTAAATCCAGAATCAGCATTTGTATTCATTTATAGTGTTTTTTCATCATGTAAAATTAAGTCATTTGATGTCGGGAGGTCCCCAGATTGCTTGAATAAATTTCTTTTAGGCTAGGTGTTGGCAGGATTGTTGGATCATAAATTTTTTCATGGGACAAGTAACCTATTTTTTTGCCAGGAGTCATCTTACCAGTTTATACAAGAGCATATCAAGAACGTCTCAAGCAGGGTAGGATTGAAGCTCGAAATTTTAAAAACTTTGCCCTTTTCCTTCTGTCTTCCTCTTTCCTTCTCTCCTTGTCTCTCATCAACTTGTTAATATAAACACTTTCATCTTTTGACAAAGCAAGAAATGGGTAATACTATTTCTTACAGTAGTAGTTATTTCTTCAAATGTAGCTCTAAGAAAAACTATAACTCTTGCAAGTTTAATTCATTCCAAGAAACACAAGAAGAAAGAAAGAAGTTGTAGACTTTTTGATGTTTTGAAGAATGGCTAATTGAAACATATAAATAGTGATTTAAGCGATCATATAGGTTAATGCTTAAAAACACATTCAGTTCTTTCTTTCCTTGGCTTATTATTCCAGGAGATGCGCTTTGTAGATTCTCTGACTATCCTTGATCTGAGTAAAAAGCTGAAAGGGGATGAAGATTTATTAGATTTTAATTTTTCTCCTGAGATTGAGTCTTATTTAACAATCTGATGAATATATTTTTGTTTAGATATAACAGTGGATGTGTTTTAATGTGAAATAGCAGTCTCATTCATGGGTTTGAGTCAGTAGCTATAATTAAATGTTCATATTGATAATCTCTTGCTGTAGATCTTTCCAAAGTGAAACTGATGAGATTTGATGATCCACTGCTGGGGCCTCGGCGAGTTCCTGTCCTGGGAAAAGAGCACACTGAGAAGACTCCCATTTCTGACCATGCTGTTTTCCATGTGGACCTCATGAGCAAGAAAATTCATCTCACTGAAAATGGGCTACAGGCAGATATTGGCGATACAATTATTTATCTGGTTCATTAAACTCAAATGCAGATTGAAGATTTACCATGGTTTCTAGGTACTACTACTCTTAGAGCTTTATACTAGACATACATAGATGTCATTTCTAACCATTAAATCTGTATGTAAATCGTAATCACCCTTGGTTCATGGACCTAATAAAAAAATTTCCCCCCTTTTTGGGCCTCTAAGAGAAATGGGTTGTGCCATGCTGTTATTTTTTTGAACAAATTATTGGTATTTCCCAGAAGCTCCTAGTCCTCAACACAAAAGTGTCAATATGCTTCTTTTATGAGGAATTTTATGAAAATTAAGGAGTATCTCACAGGTTTTTATAGTATATCCATTTAAGGAGTTAACTATCTTATTTAAAAAGAAAAATAGTAAATAAATAAGACAGGTTTTTTTTTTTTTTTTTTAAGAGAGAAAGAGAGAATCAATTTTATCTATTTTTCCATCTGGCTTTTGTTTCTGTGCTACTTAGTTGTGTATGTGGTGCTGGGATTCATACCTGTGTGTTCGCACATTCCAAGCAAGTGCTCTAACTGCTGAGCCACCACCCCAACCCCAAAGCCAGTTCTGTTTTAAGAAGGCGTTTTCAAGATGGTGTAAAAGAGCAAATGAGGGGCTGGAGCAGTGGCTCAGAGGTTACAGTGCTTGCCTGGCATGTGCAAGGATGCAAATTCAAACCCCAGCACCACATATACAACAAAGTGTTGGAGCAGGGAAAGCCACATGGAAAACTAAATAAAATTGATTCTCTCTTTCTCTCTCTCACTGTCCCTCTCTCTTTAAAAAATAAATAAATAAAAAATTAAAAAAAACAAATGAGAATAGTTTGACAGCTATGATCACTAAGTAGTTTGTGTAAAGAACAAATAGGTCCTGTATTTTATAAAACTTTTAAAAACATGAACCAGTTAATAACCAATAAAATTTTTTAGGACTAATACTAATATCAGTAGTTTATAAATAGTTTATTTCATCTACACTAATTTAAGCATTTTAACAGAAAGGATTTTTCCCCATGGGAATTTGTATTTACCAAATTTGAGTCTGATGGTGTTTAAAGATTATGTTGACTAAAATTTTTTTTCCCCAGTACTGGAGATTGAATTCCAGGGGTGTTCTATCACTAAGCTTCATCTTCAACCCTTTTTAATTTTTTATTTTGAGACTGGATCTCACTAGGTTGCTAAGACTGGCCTTGAACTTTAGATCCTCTTAATGACTTAGCCTCCTAAATCATTGGGATTAAAGACCTGCACCACACCCAGTTATTTCATTCTTTTAATATTGTCTGTGCAACTGTCTTCAAATGAGAGGAAAAATGTAAGGCATTGACTAACAGAATAACATTTCTGTTTCTGATGAATTTAATATTGGGGGAAAGGCCAATTTTGGTAATTCTAAAGAACCTAACTATAATTTTGAGGTCACAGGAATGGATTTTATTGAACTTACTGATTTAACTCTCTAATTCAGGATTACTCAGCCTGTTTGAATGCTTTATCATGGATTTATTGAAGCAAATTATAGAATGTTAGAACTTAAAGTTCCTTAGAAATCATCAAGTGCAAATCATCATATATATGTATGCTTGGGGCAGGCAGTATGGAGTAAGGGGGGCATGATCATATTCTCTGAAGTCACTATCTTGGTGAGATTCCCATTTCTTCCATTTTCTGCTTGCGTGATCTTGGAAAATATTCAGAGCTGTTTCATCTATATGATCAGAGTAACAATGGCACTTTGTAAGCTAATGAAATATTTAGATATGATCTAGGCAATCTGTATCCTTTTTGTTTTGTTTCCTTTGTTTACTCTTTGGTTTTGAGAGATTTACTAAATCTCTTATGGGCTTTATTTACCAGTATCTCCTTATAGTTTTGACAGTTTTTACTTTTTTTTTTAACCTTTCTTTTTTTCTCAAGTTTTTTTTTTTTTTTAAAGAAGGAGGGGACAGTGAGAGAGAGAGAAAGAAGCAATTTTTATTTAGTTTTTCACGTGACTTTCATTCCTTGGATACTTTGTTGTGTATATGGTGCTGGGGTTTGAACTTTCCTGCTAACTCATGCAAGGCAAGCGCTGTAACTGCTGACCTACCACTCCAGCCCCTCAAGTATTTTTAAATGCTTTTACCCATGCATTATAGTTATACAAAATAGTGGGGTTCATTTTGACATTATCATACAAACATGAAATATAATTTGCTCCATTTCAATCCATAGTTTTTACTTAATTTGAGGATATGTTGTTAGGTGCATATAAATTTAGATTGTATCATTTTTCTGAAAAATTGAACTTTTTTTTTTCTTATTTTTTTGGTGCTTAGGATTGAACCCAGCCCCTTTTCTTTCTTTCTTTTTTTTCTTTCTGATTTTGAGACTAAATCTTGCTAAGTTGCTTAGGGCCTTGCTAAGTTGCAGGGGCTGGCCTTGAACTTGGATATTCCTGCTTCAGCCTCCTGAGTTGCAGGGATTACAGGCATAAGCTACCATGACTGGCTAAATTGAACTTTTTCTAATTAGAAAGTTTTTATCTTTTAGGGTTTTTTTCCCCTAATGTCTACTTTGTCTAATATAGTGATTCTTTTTTTCTTTCTTTTTAAAGAGAGAGGGACAGTGAGAGAGAGAAAGAATCAATTTTATTTAGTGGCTTTCATTGCTCTGACACTTCATTGTGTATGTGGTGCTGGGGTTCGAACCTGTGTCCTGACACATGCCAGGCAAGCGCCATAACTGCCAAGCCTCCATACCAGCCCCCTAATATAGTAATTCTATATAATTTTCTTTTGGTTAGTGTTCATGTGGAATATCTTTTGTCTGTTTTTTTTTTTTTTTAAGAGAGAGGGATAGTGAGAGAAAGATTCAATTTTTATTTAGTTTTTTCATGTGGCTTTTGTTGCTCCAAGACTTTGTCATGTATGTGGTGCTAGGGTTCAAACTTATGTCCTTGCATATATGCCAGGCAAGTACAGTAACCACTGAGCCACTGCTCCAGCCCCTGTGGAATATCTTTTCCATCCTTTTGCTTTTAACCTGTAATTTTATTTTGACAAATTTCAAGTGTACAAAAAATTTGAAAGTATCAGCCAATAAACATCCATATGTCTGTCAACTAGATTTAATTGTTGGTATTTTGCCACATTTGCTTTATCTGTCTCTAGATACACATTTTAAGGTACACTTTTTAGTTTGGAATAGTTTTTAAATTTATAGGAATGTTGCATCTGTAGTACTGAGTTCTTATACAGCTTTCACTCAGTTTCCTCTGTTAACATCTTATATAACCCTGTTTCAGTTGCCAAAGCTAATTAACATTGGTGTATTACTATTAACTAAACATAGACTTTTAATTTTAGTAGATTTCACTGGTTTTTTCACTGATGTCTGTGTTGTTAAGGATCTGATTCAGGATACCACATTGTATTTAGAATGTACTTTTTAAAATTCAAAAATAGAATAGATTACACACACCACAACACTTAATTTTTGAGTATGTTAAGATGCACCTCCTAAGAACTATGAAATTCTATATAATCACAATACCATTATTATGGCCAATAAATTTAACCCAATACAATAATACTAGGTAATAAACTTTCCTTTAATAAAATGGAATAATAAAATTTACTTAATGAGTTATTGTGTTTTGTTTAAGCCTCTTAGGATCTAGTGAAAGATCAAGCTTTACATTTTGTGGTCTGTTGATCTTTCTTTAATCAAGACAATTTCTCTGTTGCCTTTTATTCTGTTTTTCTTTGGCCTTTCATGACAGTGACATTTTTAAAGACTAAGCCAGTTGTTAGTAGTATGCCTCAATCTGGATTTCTCTTTTTTTCTTATGGTTAGAATCAATTAAAAGTCTAGATAAGAGTACTATGTAAGTAAATATTTCTTATTACATCAGCATTAATATATTGTGGGTTTGTTCCATTTAAAGTAATACTGAGTTTGACACTTGGTTAAAATGGTAGCTTCATATATACACTTACTTTCTGTAAATAATAAGTCTGTGGTGGTATTTTGAGACATGTTATTTCCCTCTCTCCATTCATATGTTGAAATGTAACTCCCACAGTGATCTGTGTTTAAAGGTGGGAACGTTGGGAGGTAAGATTAGATTCTGAGGTCTGTTTGCTCATGAGTAATATTATTGGTTTTATAAAAGAGGATTGAGGGAGCTCTTTGGCCTTTGTATCATGTGAGCGCACAGAAAATACCATCTATATGTTGGGTTTGGTGGTGCATGCCTGGAATTCCAGTGACTGGGGAGACTGAGGCAGGAGGATTGCAAATTCAAGGCCAGCCTCAGCAACTGAACAATATCTTTATCAACTTAACAAGACCCTGTCTCCAAATAAAAAATAGAAGAAGGCCTGGGAATGCAGCTCAGTGGTAAAGCACCTCTGCTTTCAATCCCCAGCACAAAAGAGAAAAAGGAAAACCATCTATGAAGA
This sequence comes from Aplodontia rufa, assembly GCA_004027875.1. Lineage (NCBI taxonomy): Eukaryota > Metazoa > Chordata > Mammalia > Rodentia > Aplodontiidae > Aplodontia > Aplodontia rufa. Next base: position 12,812 of record PVKS010021697.1, on the reverse strand, counting down.
GTAGACCTTTACCAAAGATCAAATGTGCTAGTCCCATGATCTTAGACTTTGTGGCCTTCAGTGTTGTGATTTTTTTAATTTTTTTTTTTTTTAAGGACAGAGAGAGAAAGAAAGAATTTTATTTAGTTTTTAATCTGTTTTTCGTTGTTCTGACACGCGGTTGTGTATGTGGTGCTGGGGTTTGAACCCAGGTCCTCACACTTGCCAGGCAAGTGCCATAACCACCAAGCCACTGCTCAAGCCTTGCCTTTAGAGCTGTGAACAATAAATTTCTATATTTAGAAATTAATCTATAGGGGCTGGAGCTATGGCTTAGCAATGGAGCACTTGCCTAGCATGTGTAAGGGCCCAAGTTCAAATCCCAGCACCACATATACAACTATGTGTCTGAAAAACAAAAACCAGATAAAATATAAATAAAATTGATTCTTTAAAAAAAAAAGAAATTAATCTATGATTTTTTTGTTTTGTTTTGTGTTTGGGGGTACTGGAGATTTAACCCAGGGGCAGATTACCACTGATCAACATCCCCAGCCCTTTGAATTTGTGTTCTTCTTGTCTCAGCCTTGTGAGCTGTTGGGATTACAGGTGTGTACCACACTGCACCTGGATCAATCTGAGATACTTTGTTACAGCAACACAAATAGATTAAGACACCTGTTTATGAGCTAACTTACATCAAGTGGTACCATTCATTGATGATCTTCCTGTCAGATATTGTGTTGGTGGTTGTAATATGGTAAATTCTTAAAAATGATCAACTATTTCATCTACCTTAATCAAGTATCATTCTTCTGTAAAGAAGCTTTCCTCTTCATTTCCAAATTAATTTTTTTCCATTCTTTTAAAATCACTGTGGACTGAAGTTGGGGAAGTAGCTCAGAGTGCCTGCCTAGAATGTGTGAGACCTGGATTTCAATCTCCAGCACCATATAATAATAATAATAATAAAAAAATAAAATCAGCTGATGTATTCTTTTTTTCATATGGCTCTAATCCTTTATCATTATTCTTCAATTTCTTAATTTTTGTAAATTAACCAGTTGGTGCACCATTCAAGATGGCTCCTGTGTCCTTTTGTTATCTCCCCATCAGGCTGGGAGCATTTCTAAACTTAAAAGCTCAAGAAATTCCCAACTCACCTTGTATTTCCCTGTCCCAGAGGAATTAGTCTTTTCTCTAGGATTTCTGCTTTGTTTTAATGGAGAATGGTATTAAGAAACCAAGTGTTAAGATCTAAGTGATAATAAGATCCAAGTGTTTTATGGGCTCACTACTACCAAGGATATTTTGTTTTTACTTTCCATTGGAAAGAGCTAAGAAATGTTACATGTTTTTGTGTTAATACCTCAGAATTCTTTGTTACCTTCTTATTTGTATTTTCTTCCTTTACACATTGAGTGACTCTGTTGTCAAAAGTCTCAATATATTTATTTATTTGGTCTCTTAGTAACTACAGAATTACCAATCCAATACTCTACTAACAGCAATCTATTAAGTAGAGTTAAATACTTCATTTGCAGTTCTTTGTGTCCTTAGAACACATCTTACTAAGGAATATAATCAATATTATACTTATTTATTTTATTATTAGTTTTGTTTTTCGTACTGGGAATTAAACACAGGGGCACGTAACCACTGAACCACATTTCCAGTTTATTTTGAGACAGGGTCTCATTAAGTTGCTCAGGGCCTTGCTAAATTGCTAAGGCTGGCTTTGAACTTGCAGTCCTCTTGCCTCAGCCTCCCAAGTAGCTGGGATTACAGCGTGTGCCACCATTCCTGGTTCAACATTATATTTAAATATTTCTTGATTTCTTTTATTTTTTTTTAATGTAATTTTTTGTGTGTGTGTGTGTGGTACCAGGGATTGAACCCAGGGACACTTAACCACTGAGCCACATCCCCAGCCCTTTTCTATTTTTTAATTTGAGATGGGGTCTTGCTAAGTTGCTTAGGGCCTCGCTAAATTGCTGAGGTTGCCTTTCAACTTGTGATTCTTCTGCCTCGGCCTCCCGAGTTGCTGGGATTACAGGCATGCACCCCAGTGCCCGGCTTTTATATGGTTCCTTAGGAAGTGGTTTTATGTCTATTGTAATTATATATCACAGTGGGATTCATTATGCATGTTTCTACATGCACATAATTTGATCAATTTCATTTTCCAATACCTTCCCTTTCCCTCTTTCCCTCACCTTGATCTGCTTGCTCCATTCTACTGATCGCCCTTTTATTAATATTATTTTAATTAGTGCATTATAATGTATATAAAAATAATTCATAGTTGTGTATTTATACATGGGAATAGCATAATTTGGTAGATTTTCTTCTCCAGTACTTACTTTCCCATGCCCTGCTCTACTCCCTGTCAGTCCCTTTCCTCTATTCTGTTGTACTCTATTGGTCTTCCATTCCCCCTATCCCCCCCTTTTTTTTTTTTTAAGAAATGGACAGTGAGAGAGAATCAGTTTTACTTAGATTTTCATGTGGCTTTTGCTTCTCCGTCACTTCATTGTGTGCATGGTGCTGGGGTTTGAACTTGTCCTTGAGCATGCTGGGCAAGCACCGTAACCGCTCAGCCACCGCTCCAGCCTCTTTTTTCTCCTTGGCTTAGATATATAACAGAAAACAGTCGACCTTTTTAGACAATGTGGTTTAGAGAGTTCTTGAAATTTAGGTGAAACACTACTTCTGTTGTGTCTCATCAAGAGGTTTATGGTCTCAGTTTGTTCCACTGTTACTGATTGATACTAAATTGGATGAATTCCAAAGTCTCCATGATAAAAGTATATTTTGATCACTTCTAGAATGCTCAGTTGTAAAGACACCTTTGTTAAAAAGTACTTCCAAGGCTTTAATTGCAGGTTACTTTTTTTTTTTTTTAAAAAGCATTTAAAAAGTTTTCCATTTTGAGTGCTTTTAGATCTCTCCAGACTTAAAATACTTTTTTTTTCTTTTGCAATTAGAAATATATGGAGTGATACTTCGGTATCTTGGGAATATTGTTTCTGTTTTACCTAATGGTTATAATACTCTTTGAAGATCCTTTCCTGTCAAGTTACTATGTTGGGGACTGTGCCAAATGGTGACTTTTTAACACTATCATTTATTTTTCACAAATAGTTGGTATTCTTCTGTAAAGAACATTTCTTTCTCTTCACTTTTAAGTGAAAGAATTATGTGGTATGTGGATTAGTCACTTCATACAATAGATGTTTGATTAGGAAAGTTGGTACAAATGAAAATTTAAAATATGGAATCATAGTTTACATGTATAATGGTTGTTCACTTCAGAGGAGGCTGGCTCACTGTAAATCTTTTTGTAAAACTAGTAATCACTCTTAATTTACGTTATTCTTATAACCTGAATTTTCATGTATAACACATTTATTCAACAAATTATGAGTGCTCATTATGTGCTGTAGTAAGCACTTGGAGTAGAATGGTAAGCAGAAGAATCTTCAGTGTTCTGAATGTTAGATGCATCTTAGAGTTGAGACTAACAGTTGCCGAACCCTGTAGTGAAGCAATTATGAGACTGTATCTAAGAACTCTTGATTTGGAAGGTGTTTCAGGCTTTTGGTAATCACCTTGCTTAAGTAAATGCTTTGGAGTTCAGAAACTTAATTATTTGCTCTTTATGGGTATGGTGAAAATAATGTATACTATGGTTGGCAATTTCCTCTTATTGTCTTCTAATATATCATTGAATTATGATTTTGAATTCCACCCCTAAATGTGCAAGTTTACCTCACTTTTTGTCTTCCAAGGATATTTCTTAGTGTTTCCGAAGTCCATTCCTCCAGAGGCATGTCCTAGAGGTTTACTTTGGAGGCTCCTATGACCCTGAGGATACAAAGTAGTAGGGAGATTGTTAACTATCCACTCTCTGCTTTCTTCTCTGGATTCCCTCTGAGCCGAGTAGGAAAGAAGCATTACTTCCCAGGCATTAGAGTGAATTCCATGGAAGATTTCTAGAAGTTCTAAATAGCTTTATGGGTTTTTGGCAACCTAGTATGGCTCAAATCTGAGGTGATCACTTTCAAAAGATGGATTCAAATATGACACTGGGGCTGAAAGACCTTTTTGTCCCAGCTTTTGGGTGAGCTATGGAACTCATCTCATTTTAATAAATTGGACAGTAGTCCAGGAGCTGAAGAGTCCCCTGCTGCTTCTTAGCCACATAGTATAACAGAAATCTATGGCTTCTGGGTCTTCCAAGGAAGGGTCAAGAGCTATTTAGTGACCCTGAGCTAGATAAATATTTAATAGAGGTATCAAAGCAAAGGGTTTTTTTCCATCGAAAATATGATACCTGATTTTGTTTTTAAATTTAAGCTATGTCTCCAGTAGTATTTCCCTTCAGATTAGTCAGATGAACATGTCCTCAGTTAGGTGTGTACTTGTTTTTAAGGAGATTTGATCTGTCGGTTATACTGCTGTGACCTCAGGTTCCAGAATATTAAGGAACATTCTTTCAAAGAGATGTTTCACTTTGAATTGAACCTAAATTCAGAATCAGTCATTTCATTGCCAAAGGGAAAAGATACTTCTCACTATGAATTGGTTTGGACATTACTTTCCTAAGTGTCCAAAGGATGTTTCCTTGCTGGATGTACCCTCACCTCTGCTATTTTCACTCATATCGTCTGAAGATGAACAGTTTATTTCCAACTTGAGGTAGGAAGTAGGGTGAACCCTTTTCCCCAGTTTTGCTGTTTAGTTGCATTAAGCTACTCTGTTCTTACAGCAGGGAAAGGAAAACTGGTCTTGGGAAGAAAGTAGTTGCTGTCCTGTCCCTTGTATACTTAAAAAGGGGCAACTAGTTTCTTTTGGCCTTGCTTGGCTGGTGAAAACAGAAAGATTTTTTTAGATAAAAGGATGTTTCTTCATTCTTTACTCAAAATGTTGAACCCTGACAAAGTGAAATTTTATTCCTTGGTGATTGCCAGTAATTGCTACTCCTTTGAAATCAAAAGCCAAGGGTTTTGGCTTTAGTTAAGAATTTGAAATAATTTAGTGGCCTGAGTAAAAGGCAAAATGAATTCTTTTTTTTTTTTTAAAGAGAGAGGGACAGTGAGAGAGACAGAGAAAGAGAGAAACAACTTTATTTAGTTTTTCACATGGCCTTCGTTGCTCCAACACTCAGTTGTGTACGTGGTGCTGGGGTTTGAACCCGGGTTCTCGTGCTTGCCAGGCAAGCGCCGAAACCGCTGAGCCACTGCTCCAGCCCCGGCAAAATGAATTCTAAGTACTGTAAATTTGATCAAGAAAGAGTGACATGAATCCTGCCAGGCTGAAGTACTAGGTATCTGGGGACATATAGTGGGGACAGTGCTTAGCTGCTAGAAGGATAGGATAGAGTGAAGTCAAGAAGGGGGAAGGGTGTGTATCTCATCCATCTCCTGACACTAGATAGGAGCAGATCAGACTTTGACTGGAGTGAACCTCCTGCTTCCCACCAGTTAAAACTCACTTTGACTTCTGATTATTATTATTTCTTGGTTTGTCTGGGAATGTCCTGGTTTTAACAGTGAAAGCTTCCCACCCTGGTAAAATTGGTCCTGAGAAAACTGGGATAGTTGGTTTCCCTTAATAAATTTTAAAGCATTTGGATGGCACATATGAAAACTGGAAAACGACCCAGATCACTTTTTTTCTTTGTTTCTCAAGAGTATACAGGATGCCTGAGGGTATGTAGTGGATCCTGAAGTTACAATAACAACAATAATAACTGCCATTGATTACATGCCTGCTATGTCCCAAGTACATGATTTTGCTTAATACTCATACCAACTGTGGAGTTTGGGTATTTTAAATCCAGTTTTATGAAGGAGACCAGAGTTGAGGGCTGTGACAAGTTGTTTCCCAAAGTCAACTACAATGTAGCTGAGCCACATTTGAATTTTAGGGTGCCTGAATCTGAAGTAGATGCTCTTCCCCCTAAAGAAGAACTTACTGACTTTAATGGTTTAGTGGATGAGTTCTCTGATTTAGCATGGTTCTGTGGTCGTCATTTTCACCCACTATCTCCAGATTATTCCTATTCTTCATGGTGGCATAAGAGTCCCTAGGGTAATATAAAACAGAAAAATTTAAGGAAAAATAGCTACTTTTATTCTAACACCTGTAGCAGCCCCAAATAATCTTGTGGTATTTAACAGGACTACTCAGTGCATGGAACATAGAAAGTTCTCAGGGAAGGGTAGATATAGTTATTATTTTAATTATAACAGTCAATAATCTGAAACAGAAATGTCTTAGCTAATGTATGCAAATTAAAACATTGTAATATAAAAGTATCCAAAGATTTAAATTATTTTTTTTAAAGGGAGAAGGAGAGAGAGAGAGAAAATCAATTTTATTTAGTTTTTCATGTGGCTTTCGCTGCTCCGAGACTTTGTTACATATTGGTGCTGGTGAACTCGTGCATGCTGGGCAAGTGCCATAACCACCGAGCCACCGCTCCAGCCCCAGATTTAAATTATTATGGAAAGAAAAATAGGGAAACACACACGCACACAAACTTTTTTCCACCAAGGAAAAGCCGTCTTCTTTATTGTTTGATTTGGAATAGAGAACAAGCATCCTTGCTGTGATAAAAGGTAAAGATTGAAGCAAAAATTCTAATCGAGGGTTGCAAGCTATAAATGATTCATTTCAGGGGAAAATCTAATCCAGGCACTCTGCCCTAAGACATCCCTCTAGTAAAATCAGAGATGATTGAAGCTGTTAGTATAATGATGGAAGCCCTTGCCCACCGGGGCATGACATTAAGAGGGAAAAGCCTTGGATTGTGTAAGGGGGATGCAGAAAGCTTTTAGGCTTCTCTCAACTTTTATTTCATTAGTTCATACCTTAGAGTTGCACTTATACTGGAGAATGAAACACAGTTATAGTCACATAATTTGGTTTAGAGAAAACATATTTGAGGAGAACTCAAATACAACAGGAGAGACTTGGGAATCCATTTGATCCAATTGGACAAATATTTATCATTGTAAATATCGGTAGTATACTGGATACCAGAAACATCGTGTGCCCCCTAGGCTCAAGGAGCTCAAGGGGAAGTCCAGGAAATAACAGTTTCTTCAGGGCCTCTTACTCATACATGTGTATTGAGGATTGAACCCGGGGCACTTAACCACTGAACCATGTCCCCAGGTCTTTTTATTTTTTGTTTTGAGACACGGCCTCACTAAGTTGCTTAGGGCCTCTCTTAAGAAGCTGAGGCTAGCTTTGAACTTGTCATCCTCCTGCCTCAGTCTCCTGAGCCGCTGGGATTATAGGTGTGCATCACTGTGCCCAGCTCATGAGTGTCTTAATTTGCTTGGGCTGCCATAGACTGGAGGAAATAAAGGAGAAATTCATTTCCTCAGAGTTCTGGACCCTGGACAGGTGCCAGCATAGCTGGATTCTGGAGAGGGCTCTTCCTGGCTATGGTATGCTCACTTGGTTTTTCCTCTGAACATGTGCATTGGCAAAGAGATTTCTCTTCCTCCTCTTAAAAGGCCACCAGTACTATAATACCAGGATCCCACCCCTCTGACCTCTTTTACTTCCTAAGAGTCACATGGGCTAGGACTTCAACATAAGAATCATGAAGAACACAAGTCAACCCACAGAAATAGGCCCTAACTCACACCATAACAACACAATCACATGATAATTTTCTTTTTCTCCCTTTCTTTCTCTGAAAAATAAAGAAGTTTTACAATTTTGCTCTTGAAATTACTTGGCCATGAAATTACTTTTTTTTTTTGCAACCCTAACTCATTTTAATTTAATTTAGTTTTTTATTTTGAGATAGGGTCTGGTAAGTTGCTGAGGCTGGCCTTGAACTTGCAATCTTTTTGCCTCGCCTCCTGAGTCACTGGGATTACAGGTATGTGCCATCATGCCATGCACAAATAATTCATTTAATTAACCACTGACTGGCTCCTCCTCCTCAGCAGTCATGCATACTAGGGAATTTTTGCAAAACAAGAAAACTTCTAAATTGTTTTCAAATGTAATAAAGTATCTGTGGATTCTAAATTTGATGAGGAAATGGACAGTGCTAAATTTTTATGTTTGAATATTAATATTTTGCCCTTTTTATATTTTAGAGCTAGTACGTTTTTCCAGCCTCAAACTCTTATACAGGCTCTTGAAAAACTTGTTGGACCCTAGGCATTGTCTATAATCCCTAATGGACGAAAGAACTGAGGATGTTTCCTAGATCCACTATAAAATTCTAGACAGGTCACACCCAACCCAAGCCTCTCTTCCAAGTTTTGGTGCAGCATTTTCAGCTCTATTGGGCATCCTCTTGGTGTCCCCCTGTCATTTTAGACTGGGTGTGTTCCAGGCATCTTCCCTTTCAACTTACCTCTTGTTTATTATGTTTTCCTTGCATCTCTGTTACGTTGACACCACTGCCTACTAGGGGAAGACTTGGAAGTAATTGTAGCCACTATTATTGATCTTCAACTCTGCAGGATGACTCCTTAAGTATTACCTGGAAATGTTATGATACTGATTTCTGTACCTCTTTCTTGGAGACCAGTGTTGGTAGGGGGTATGGCTTGGAAACATGACAGTTAATGTGCTGTTATGTTGGAAAGGTATGGACTTGTGCAGTTTTGGTAGAAAGGCAAAGAGATTGGGTCTTTTTTTTTTTTGGTTCAATTGATATGTTTTGGGCTATTTCACATAAATGTGAATGGGAAGTATAATTCTCTTCTAAATTGGGACAATGAATACATAGGAGAAATAATGCTGTCCAGCAAAATATATTAAAATACTTGAACCAAAGAGATTGGGTCTTAAGAGTAATGCAGCCCGTATTAAGAGATCCTGAAATTCCATTGGCCTTATTGACCCAATTCAGAAGTTCTCAAAGTGCTCCCCAACTTTCCAAGCTATCCTAAAGGTGTTACCGTAAGGGTGATCAAAAACAATCTCTAGCTTCCAGGCTGTCTGTCCTTGGTGCTGAACTTTGGTTATGTATAGCAACAACTATTAGAAGAAATGCTGCTCTCATTGATTTTATATCAAGTATGAGTCAGGTTCTTTAATTATTCACAGAATACCATATATTGGATGCAAACTCTATATGAGAATCACAAAACAAGAAAATGACCACAGTGTACAGGCTTAGGCTCATCCTAAGTCCCTTCTACCCTATTCCTTACTCTTGATAATCCCTTCTGTGAAGCCAGGTGCAGCTTACTCTTCACTATGGGATTATCTCCAGCCATCCCTATGGTTGAAATTTAGGCAAGACTAACTTTCAGTCTCAAAAAGAGAAGGAAGTTTTTCCTCACCTCACTTTTGAATTTTTTTTTTCAAGAGATGGATGGTGAGAAAGACAGAATCAACTTTACCTAGTTTTTCATTGTTCCAACACTTAGTTGTATATGTGGTACGGAAGTTCAAACCAGGGTCCTCATGCATGCTAGCCAGGTGCCATAACTGCTGAGCCACTGCTCCAGCCTTCACTTTTGAAATTTTTTAAAAAAGCATAACTAAAAAATCTCCATTTTTTCCTGTGATGTTGGAGATTGAACCCAGGGCCTCATGCATGCCAGACAAGCACTGTACCACTGAGCTATAACCTCAGCCCCTCACTTCACTTTTGAAGTCCAACTTCTGGACCTTAATTTAATTTCCTAGTTCAGAATGATGAACATAGGGACTATCCATTCCTCTCAGGGAAATTCAATCCAAATTTATACTTTGCAGTCCTATCAGGACAAATTTATAACAGTTTGATATCAAGATATACTCTAAATTGGGATTTTCACTTAAATGACATTGCATGTTAAATTCAGTAACCTAATCCGGGTTTCAGTCTGCCCACTCAGTCCAATTCCTTGTCAATCTCTTCATCAAAGACCCCCCTTGTGGTGGGCTGGGGATGTGGCTCAGTGGTAGAAGCACTTGTCTAGCTTGTGTGAGGCCCTGGGTTCCAATCACCAGCACTACAAAAATAAAAATGGAAAGGGACGGAAAGAAAGAAAACCAACCCTTTGGGTGCAGGTTACTCTGGGCCACCGTGTTACATAACCTCTGGGCACAGTATTCTAATTATATGTCCGTCAATTGACATTAACCCCATGAAGCAGTTTTTTCATCTGAACTAACAGAAGGCGGAGCACTTAAGCCACTAAATCAAGGTCAAGTCCACTGGGAAGTGACATGCTGGCATCTGAACTAAGGGCTCTTGGTCTCAAACTTGTGAATTTAACTATTATAAAATGGTAAGAAAATAGACTAGATATTGTATTTGAGTGACAAGATTTGGAATAATAATGACATCAATAGAGATAGGACAAATGTCAGAGAAGAAGGTATGATGAAGGGAGGGAGATGGTGAGTTCAGCCTGGGCTATGGGTTACAAGTTACTTTGCACCACTGGGTTCCCATCTCCTCTTTCAGTTTGTCTTGCTTAATGGTTATTGTTCTGAAGCATCCTTGCTTCCAAGTTCATCATCGTCCTTGACTCTCCAGGAGCCACGTATCATCCCGAGTTGTGGTGAAGCAGCCCGCCCGCGGAGCCAGTGGCAGGACCACCATCACAGCAATTGTTCAGACTGGTGGAGACTGGAGCACCGGCCTCTTCAGTGTCTGCAGAGATAGGAGAATTTGTAGGTTTTTTCCTCTTCATTTAAGTTCTTCCTTTTTCTTACCCAAAATTATCAGTGTGTGAAACAACCTCATTAGGTACAAAGACAAAAATTAAGTGGTTTCAGAATAACTGGACTAACCTAAGTGACTCAAATATACTCCTTAGCTGGAAAAGTCTTGCTTTTCAGCAGTGTGGATCCTTTCATAGAATAAGCGTTTTTTTTTTTTTTAATGTTTTTGAATGACAAAATTTCACTGTTGGCAAAGACATGCAAAATAAGCTCCCTCCCACTGGTGGTAGAAATGAAAATTTCTTGGTGAATGGCCTAGCAATACATATAGAAAGAACCTCAAGTGCTATATAGCTTTGACCCAGTAATTACACTTTTTAAGCGTTTTTCTTTGTTCAGTGCTGGAGATTGAACCCAGGACCTTGTGCATTTTAGCCAAATGCTTTAAAATGAAGCCATACCCCCAATCACAATAATTGCATTTTTAGGAGTTTAGTCTAAAGAAATAAATCATTTGCATAAATTTAGCAGACATATTAAATTTTGCACATTGGTTATGAAAGCAAGAACATGGAACAGTCCAAATGTTCAACAGGAGACATTCATACAATCAATAATTATACAGCCAGATTAAAAGTTCTCTTGTATGCATATTATTTATTTATTTATTTATTTTTAAAGAGAGAGGGATAGTGAGAGAGACAAAGAAAGAATCAACTTTATTTAGTTTTTCATGTGGCTTTCATTGCTCTCACACTTAGTTGTGTACGTGGGTGCTGGGGTTTGAACCCACATATTCATGCATGCCAGGCAACTGCTGAGCCACGGCTCCAGCCCCTACAACTTAGTTTCAAGAAGCAGGTTGCAAAGCTGTGCACATTGGACACCAGTTTTTGGGGGGTGAGTAAATATTTAGAGAAAAGTCTGGAAGGATACAAATGTACATGTAACATGTTTCCAGCTGGTAGACCAATGAATTTTTATTTTCTTGATTGTCTCTTTTTCATATTCAATACTCAGTATTTCTTAAAGGAATACGTAGTACTCATAACAATAAGAATGATCACAGAATGACACTCCCTTCGTTGGAATCTTTTCAGATACTGGCTCAACTGTAGAGTTAACAAACACCACTGTCCTCTCTCAACATGATTTTCTCTGGGAATGGAGTTATAGCGTATTGGTTCCATTTTTACCTTAGGACATTCTAATCCACTTCTGGTACCACATATTAGGATCTCCCTCCAGCATTTGATACTTTTTTTTTTTTTTTTTTTTTTTTTAGAGACAGGGACAGTGAGAGAGAAAGAAAAATAATCAATTTTATTTTATTTAGTTTTTCTCGTGGCTTTTTGTTGCTCTGACACTTCATTGGTGCTGGGGTTCGAACCTGAGTCCTTGCGCATGCCAGGCAAGCGCTGCTGTAATGGCTGAGCTACCACTCCAGCCTCTAGCACTTGAACTCTTGCCCTAGGGAACAACTGGGGTCACAATCTCTCTTGAAGGAGGGTGAAGGTAGTATTGTCTGACCGATTAAGGTCAGTATAAGTTCAAAATCTGAAAGACCCTGGGTCTTAACATTTTTGAAGAATATGGCTCTCCCCATCATGTGGTGGGAGTATCTGAACTTGTCTTCACAGTAATACAATATGAATCTGTCAGAAACCTCTGAGCAGTCCTCATTCAGCTGGGTCTTCTTGTGGCTCAGTTCTGCAGGTTTCTTCCTGTCACAGATACTAATTCTGACCAGATGATTATGGCAGCCATTCTCTGGCTCTTTCAGGACTTTTCCTGCTTCTCTGCTTTAATTGTCACTCAGTACTAAGGTAGAGAGAGGGCAGAGTAATCATGTAGAGATCTAGCCCCATATTGGTAAGTGGGCCACTTTCTTTTTGTTGCATATGACTGGGAGATAGGGGATAAGAGTACTCTTCCAACTATGGCAAAGCCTCTATAATGTTTTTAAGAGGACAGGTTTTATCAGATATAGGCTTTACCTTGATAAACTCATTCTGCTCTTAAAGGTCATGTAACCTTGAGAAAATTCTCTGAGTCTGCATTTTCCCCCCTCTAAAATGAAAATAATTGACCTAAAGTGTTATTGTTAGAATTAAAGCAGATAATGCATAGAACCCATCCTTTTTTCTTTCTTTCTTTCTTTCTTTCTTTCTTTCTTTCTTTCTTTCTTT
>PVKS010021696.1:0-34815 GCA_004027875.1 Aplodontia rufa | reverse complement strand
TACAATGCAAACACCTTTCTCCAACTGTAACAAATGAGTGGCCGAATAGCTTAGTCATGTGGTTAGGCAATTTGCTAATTACAAGCCAGCTGAACCCCTTACAGTTGTTTACCACCAATTCTTCTACAAGCCAGCTGAGCCTCATGTTCCCAACAAGATCCTGTCTCATAATATATAAAAGCGAGGGCGGGGGGGCCTGGAACGGTGGCTCAGTGGTTACAGCGCTTGCCCAGCATGCACAAGTACACTGGTTCAAACCCCAGTACCCATGTACACAACTAAGTGTCAGAGCAACAAAAGCCATGTGAAAAACTCAATAAAAATTGATTCATTCTTCTCTCTCTCACTGTCCTTCTCTCTAATATATATATATATATATATATATATATATATATATATATATATATATATGGAGAGCTCAGTGATAAAACATTCCTGGGTTCAATCCCCATCATTAAAAAAAAAGTGTACATGTATACCAACTGCAATCTATTCATACTACTGACAGTCCAAGAGCAAAAGGAATGGTCAGTTTACAGCTGCACGTAGCAATACAGACATAGTTTGTTAATATTTGCTAGTTGTGTGACTAAGTCAAGAAAGCCATAAGCAAAAGTTAGAAGATAATACCAAATTCAAGATAATGATTTTCCTGGAAGATGGGAAAAGATGTCTGTTATTGCTAGTATTCCACGCTATATTATGTGGTGGTTGTACCCAAGTTCACTGTATATTTTAAAAAGGTTTGATAACACCCATGTCCATGGGGATTATTCACAATTGCCAGAAGGTAGAAGCAACCCAAGTCCCCTCCATGAATGAACAGATAAACAAAATGTGGTAAATACACACAATGGAATATTATGCAGCCTTAAAAAGAAAGGGGAGGGCTGGCGCAGTTGCTCAGTGGTTAGAGTGCTTGCCTGCATGTGTGAGGACCCAGGTTCAAATCCCAACACTACATACATAACTAAGTCAGAGAAACAAAGACCAGATGAAAAAAATAAATAAAATTGATTCTTTCTTTCTCTTCCTCTCTCCCTCTCTCTCTTAAAAAAAAAAATAGAAAAAGAAATAAGAAAGAAAGGAAGGAAGGAGATTCTGGCACATGCTATAACATGGTTTCATTGAAGGCATTACGCTAAGTGAAACTACCCAGTCACAAAAAACTAATACTAGATGATACCATTTACATCAGGCACCCAGCCTGGAAGCAAACAAATAAAAAAGTGGTGGTCACCAGGGATGACGGGAAAGAAAAACAGGAATTTAATGAGGATGGAGTCCTAATTCTGTAAGATGAAAACATTCTGGAGATGGACTGCCCAATAATACAAATAGAATTAACACTACTGAACTGCACACTTAAAAATAGCTCGGATGACACATTTTATGGTAGATATATTTTACCACAATTTTAAAGAAAATGCGTAAGTAAGTGTATGAATGAGCAAGGCAGAAATGGATCATTCAGGGGCCAATGGTATAGTTTCACAAAGACATACTCCACCTTTATTCACCTGAGATCCATTAAAAACAATCATAACTAAAATACAGAATTTCTCCTCTGTGCCAGGTACAGGACTAAGTGCTTAAACATGTTTACACCCGTCCTGTGAGACAGGGTACGGTCATGTTCCCTAGATTAAAAATAAGGAAACTAAGGTATAGAAATGCTACGTAACCTGCTAGTTGCTACACAATTAATAAAAGGTGGAGATAGAATTTGTACTCAAGCCATTTGAAATGAAAGCACAAACTCCTAAACGCTACATTGCTCTGTGCTCTCCCTCTTTGATATATAGGGAGTTCTGTAAATCAATACTTTAAGGTGAATATCCAAAAGAAAAAAATACATGAAATACCAAACCAATTCTGGATTGAAAACCACAAATGGCCAAAAAAGACTCTGAAGATATTCAATCGCATGAGAAAACAAACACAAAAACAAAAGGAAAAGAGAAAATTAAACATCAAGGTGACACAGTTTTATACCAGTGGTTCCCAGCAAGGGTCAATTTTCGTTCTGCTGAATGAATTCAAGAGAAGCTTATTATTTTAAACTGTCTTCCTTGTTCCCAAGGAGTGTATCCTAGCACTTTCAAAGCGACAAGAGTGACAACTTCAACTTTTCAATGTCAATGTTCCTTTTTGTTTTTTTTTTTAATTTGAAAACTCATTTTTTAAACTCCTTTTCATGTTATTGCATTGGAAATATTTTTCTCTGGAACTGTGTTCCCTGAAGATAAAACTAGTTATATCACATCCGTTTGATAAGAGTTTACTTAAAGCAAAAAGTCCTTCCCATTAAATTAACCTGTGTAACTGCACTGTGGGCAAGGCTAGATTTCTTTTTTTCTTTTTTTCTTTTTTAAGAAGGACAGTGAGAGTGAGAGAGAGAGAGAGAGAGAGAGAATCAATTTTTATTGAATTTTTCACATGGACTTCGTTGCTCTGACACTTAGTTGTACATGTGCTGCTGGGGTTTGAACCTGCGTACTCGCACATGCCAGGCAAGTGCTGTAACCACCGCTCCAGCCTCCAAGGCGAGATTTCTATAGGAAGTAGACCTGATTACTCCTGTGAACTTCATAGATTCCAGGGAAACAGGTAAGCAGTCAAACGATGGAATGATAAGTGATGAAATTTCAGGAATGAAGGATGGAAGGAAGAAAGGGAATGAGAAAAAAAGAGAGAGGAAGAAACAAAAGTTGCACACTCTTCTTCAGGTATAAAATTGATCCCAGTGAACACTGGTAAACATCCTTTTACCTTTTCCTACGTCCTTGATGATGATGTGACAGTCAAATGCAGGTGATCTGTTGTCACCATCCCAGAGGTAGAAGGTAAAGCTATCTCGATTCTGCGAATCCATTGCCCCGGTGTGTGTGTATCTCAGCAAGTTCAGGTCCACTTCCTCCTGGGTACATCTCATGCCCAGGGAGAGAGCGACCCAGTCTCTCCCTATCTGAAAGGTGCCAGAATTGGTCAGCTGTCCATCTTACCCCCTACCCCAGCTATAATAGTGAATATTTTATACATATCCCCTGAAAACCTCCAATAGAAATAATATTTCAGGGAAATTTCAAGATACATATTGCCACGGCGCTTTATTTTTCTATTTTCAATGAAGTATACTAACATGATTTAAGATCTGAGCTCAAAGACTACTTTTAACCAAAGGATTTTTGACACAGTCATGTGACAATTTAATAGCATTGATTCTTTCAAGGTATTTATCATAAGCAATCAGAGCTGATTAAATATTTCAATTAATGAGAGCAGGTGGGTAATTTAACTGCTGGAATGTACTCTTTAGAAATTAGATGTGTTTCTTCTGGAGTTCCCGTTTTTAGTTCATATCATTGTACAACTAATCAAACCTATTTTTGTAAAGTGGTTCATTACTAGGCCTCTCTGATAAGATGAAAATAGAATGAATGCATGTATTCCCCAGTCCGTTTTCAAGCTTTACTGGAGCCTAAAGAGAAAGATCCAGATTCCTATCACTCCCTACATTTATATCCTAAATCAGCAAAAAATATAATCTGCAAATATCACATGTACTATTTTTATCAGAATCTTTTAAAAACCAGCCAACATCAGTTAAGCATACATATTCCGTAGCACTTGGTTCAGAAATTGTGGCATTTTCAATATAAAGAGGTTCTTATGCTGGAGGGGTTGGTTCAGAGCTGAGAGTATTTAGAAAGTGAAATAATAAACCTGTATTTTATTAATAATCCTTTTGCTGTTCTCTTAAAATATACACATGGCTTTCCCTAAGTGTAGCTCATAAAAAAAAGTCATTTGATCCAACTCAAAGAAAATGTCATTTTAAAATTTTACAATATGAACTTATATTACCCTTTTCCTGTCTGGTTAAGTGACTGAGATAGAAACGAATTATTCACTTTTTATTTCCCCTTGATACATTATTCCACAGACTCCTGGCTTCTGTCAGAGGAGCCTTGCCCTCCTCTCTCCTTACCATGTTGTCACACTCTCTCTCTCTGTCATTCTACTTGATCAGGTTTCTTCCTCTTTAATGCTTTGCCCATCTGATGCTCACAGACATATGTTCTGCCCCAGGGCTCATGGGTGAAAGTTAATTATGTTGTAATAGTTAAGCTCTGTGCTTGTGTCCATCATAAGATCTATTTGCAAATACATTTTTCAAGCAAATACTCTTTCTGGTTTTAAACTAGACAGCCTACAGTTCTACTTAACTTTTTCCTTTTGTAAACTTGTCCATGAAAATAAATACAGGAGGCCACATCTTTTGCTATCTCTTGTCTCCACCTAGTACTTCTCTTACACCCCAAAATGGGAATTTGACCTGGCAAAATCATCTGAAGCCGCAAAGAGGAAGAAAATAAGAACCAAACTCAAAACTAAGGAAAGCCAACAAGAAAACATGATCCCATGAGAGTCCAGGAGGTCTGGAGTCCTGATCCCTAGCCTTGGGGAGTCTAGGGGGAGGTACGAGAAAATGGTGGGGAGCCCTACTGGGAACCTGAACCCATCTGGATTTTCACATATCTAAAGCAGTTCAGCTCCCAAGCCACCCAAATGTGTGAGTTTTCACTGCATTTCTGCTTCATTACTCTTCAAAATGAAATAAGGACCCAGCTGTACCTCAATTTAAATCAGCAATTGCTCTTCACTTTGATTCTCTATGGTGCCCACAATCCAAGATGATCAAGCTGTTCTGCACAAAACACATTCTAGCTGCTTCAGAGGGCTCTGCCCACATTAGATTAAGAGTTAAGCATTCAGGCAAATCATCACACTGGGGATGGCTAGTGGTCCTTGCTGGTCTTATTCCACTATTCACTAAACATTTTGGCCAGTTACTCAACAGACCTTTTCAAGAGACTGATCTCTAATTCATGTTGGGCTAATCCTTAAGTATCATGTACGCAGTCTGAATAGACTGAAATTTTGCTCTTCTAAGACTAAAGTGAAACAAGGAGGTTTTGTCAGACCACAGACTAGCAGTTGGAAGAGTCAGCAGTAGAATCCAGGTGACTTACCCCTAGGATCCCCTAATGTTTGATGCTTATTTGCTTTCCAGGAAAGCAAACAGTTTCCAGAGTATATACAAACCCGGGATGGTTAATTTACTGTGTCATGCAGTTTATTGGATTCAAATATGGCAGTTGTTATAATCTGACAGATGTAACTGGGGTGGGAAGACCTCCACATGAAGTTTCCACCCAAAATACTTCTTGGTTCAAGACGTTGCCCTCTGGACTCCAGCGTGGTGAAGTTCCCTTCACCACTTCCGTGGAACTGCAGAATAAGGTGCGCAGACCTCCAGCTTTCAAGTTCTATATTTGGTGCATTTGTAGTGAGCTGTCTCTCTAGAGAAGAGACAGGATCATCTCTACTCAGGGAACAGGATGAGTTCTGGGAAAGGAGTGAGAAGGTAGCCTCTGCTGAGACTCATTGAAAAGGCAGAGGGGAAACACTCAGATGTTTGGAGTCCCAAGCAGAGAAAGGCTTGAGCCCTGGGCTGCCCTCAGGCCCCTGTACTGTGGTATCAAGGGACAGAGGGTTCATTTGTTGGAGGATTCAAACAGAAGGAGCTAGAGGCAGCCCCTTCAAATTTTCCTACGACTAATGTCATGAAAGAACAATTAATTTTTTTTCAGCTTCCTGAGAATGGTCTGGAACTTAGCTGAGAGAGAAAGAGACACAGGTTGCTAGTAGATTTGAAGGAGTTTTATGATTGAGATGGTGGATGCTAAAGAGAAAAGTTAGATGCATCATAAGAAAAAAATCTGATGAGAATGAAGATATCTCAGAAGATGCTAGATTCTTCTCAGAACCAGACAACTTCCTTTACCTGGTCACTCCCTCCCTCAGAACTTAGGAGCAATCCTTGGGGAAAGAGAACAATAAAGAGCCTGAATATTGGTTGAATTAACCTTGAGTTGACTAAGAAAACTTAGAAGGGCATGAATTCAACTGGTGTAGGAAAATTAGATTTTTCATTTCTGGGCCAAAATATGACAGAATAAATTCAATTGCACAAATATGTATGTTGAGAAAATTTATACCTGCTATTTCAATTTTGAAAAATAAAGGTAAAAAGCCCACCAACCTTAAGCTGAAGTTGTCCATGTTGGGGAAGCCTTTCAAATAAATAGTAAATCTTCTCCCTGGGTGAATCTTTGTCCATGGCGGAAAGAACAGCGCTGGAAATAATACGAGTATCCCCCATATTCATTTCAATTTCAGCCTTCCTGTAAAAAGGGAAATACCTGGGTTGATATGAAAATGGAAGGTGTTCCTTTAAGCAGGGGCTATTTATATTGACTATTACAGTTCCCACCCTTCAGCAACTAAGGAAGGATTTTTAACAGCGAGAGTGCTAAGAATGACGTGCATACGTGAAACCAGCTCTCAACTCACGTTCCATGTGAAAGTCTGAAAAGAAATGAGGCAGCAGTAATAGAGTACCAGGTAATCAAAATGCTTCTGCTAACATGTGCAGAATTTCTAATTTTATAACGAAAAAACTTAGCTCATAAAATGATCTTGTTTCCAGCATTTCATTTGATGCTCACATGACAGCTGCATTAAGTAAGCAGGAACAATACAGAAGGAAACTTACAGAAAGAGATCAGGTGACTTTCACACAAGGTTCCAGTACCCTTTATGCTATGCCATTCTGAGTTTGGTGGTATTTAAGTGATCTGGGGATCTCTAAGGTCCCTCCGTGGTTATATTCTGGTTGCCTGTGCTCTCTTTACCATGTTTCATCTCTGTGCAATGCTCAAGCCACCAGGTTGCTGCTGGCATCTTGAGCAGCAGACTGGCGCAGCGAGCAGGCCTGGGCTGGAGCAGCTGGTGCCTCTAGCCTGGACGCTGCTGCTGTGGTTTATGCAGGTCCTCTGCAGTGCTGCTGCTGTTACAGCCAATACGGCCCCTTTCCCTAGTCTCACCCAAGCAGGAAGGGATCTCCTTCCACTAGTGTTTCTAGCTCCCAATCGTAGACACACATAGCCTACTCTGTTCACCCTGATAGCCTTATTTCTGAGAAATATTGAGACATGTGAATTACTTGGGATTTCAGATCAAGGACCTTGAGTAGCACTACAGCCTTCCAGTCCTCTGCTGTGAAGCCAAGGTCAGGATACCTCAGTTCCAACCTTACTCAGGGAGGTTTCTTGTCCAGCCAGGAGTGGTAGGCAGTAGGAGCATTCACTGGCCTACCTTTTTACTAGAATATTAATCCCATTATCCTAGAAGGTGAATGCATCTGTTGCATCTGTTGGTTGGGGGTTTATGGAGATTAGTGGTGCCATTTATTGAAATAAACAGATGAATCCAAACCGGAAGCCAGTATGATGAAGGGAGGGAATTTGATAGGCATAAAGTGTCAGAATTAAACATCAGAGAAGAAAACAGACATAATCTGGGTTGCTATAAAAGGGGCCCTGGACAAGGAGTGTGGTGCAAGTAATTTATTTGGGAAGTGATTCCAGGAAGCAGGAGAGAGGAAGGAAGGAAGTGGGAGATAGAGGAGGAGGCAACAGAGTGTGTATTCCTGTTTTGACAGTTGGGACTCAACCCTGCTGGGGATCCTTCGATTTTTTTCAAGAGATGGGATTTCACTATGTTGCCCAGGTGGTCCTAACATCTGGGCTTAGGAGATCTTCTTGCCTCAGCCTCCCAAATAGCTGGAGGGACAGGTGTGTGCCTTACACTCCAGCTGCTGAGAATCTCCTAAGGAACCAAGTAGAATGTGACTCAGATTACACTTCTGGAGGAGAGGAAGCCGGGACATTTATCTTATCCACTATTTCCTGAGTTTAAGGACTGTGCCCATAGTGCTCTCTTCTGTGTCTGGACATGGGCTGAATGAGCCACTGCAACTCAGGAAAAGCCCCAAAGTGGAAAAGCAGAGCAGTGTGCTGTGGGCACCTGAGGCAGGGCACTGACCTTGAGTAGGGCACATTTCCCCAAAACCATCACAAGAATCACGGGGCCGTTCAGAGTCTGAGACCCAGGGAGCCAAAACATCGACATAGAGCCTTAAATGACCATCAAAGAAATGGTGTCAAATGCTCTAACAGGGTCCAGTGAGGTGACAAAGTCATTGAATTTGGAGGGAAAGCCAAGGGTAACTTTTAAGAGAGCAATTTTCGTAAAGTGAAAAGGGTTGGAGACAGTGGGCAGATATGGAAGAAATGAGCACAAGCTACTCTTGTAAAAAGTTTGACAAGTGAAATGAGTGTGGGACTGGGTTGTCTCTGTGTTCTCAGAATGAAGATAGCTGCGTGCAATGCAGATGCTAACGAATGCTTACAATCCCTCGCCTTGTTCTAGCCAGTCTTTCAAGCACTACTGTATGTTTTAGTTCACTTAATCCTTGCAGTAAGCCTATGAGGGGGAAATGAACATTATCCCCATCCCCAGAGCAGTCAGCAGGTACAGAAGTGAAGTGGTGTGTTCAAGGTCACACCACCCACTAAGGTGCATAGACAAACAGTCAATCCGACTCTGGCATTTGCTCTCCTAACTACTAACCATATCCCTGTGTCTTATTGACAGAAGGAATGGAAATGGAGAAATTGAAGATGTAGGAGGGGGCAAATAAGGGAGGATGTTCTGGGAGGAGCAGGAGATGATCCATTCAAGGATGCATATAGAAGAGGAAGGAAGAGATAAGGGAGGGATCTGCAAAGATGACAAATGTCTGAGGTGATAACTATGCCAGTTACCCTGACCTAATCATTACACATTGCGTACAGAAACATTACACTGTCCCAAAAGACTGTAGAATGATTACATCAACTAAAAACAAAAATATATTTTTTAAAAAAGAACATGAGATTTTAAAACAGGCTTTAAAGAGATTTGGTGATTTTGTAGATGTAACTATTTCAGGAAGTTTTATAGCAAGGGTGTGGCCTTCTATTACTGAAAGAGGTGCTGATTCATGTGGAACTTGGTAGAAGTACAGTAGAATCAAGAAGTACCAAGATGATGAAAGGAGTGGGATTGACTATTTCCCTCTGTCACTCTTCGTTAAAAGTTTGAGCAAGCCCTTCGTGAGGACTGTCTGCAGTTACCATTATCATTCTTTAGTTGAATCTCTTATTTTGTGACCTTTGGTGCACGTGTGCATGGGTTTAAATATTTAGTAGCATATACATTCTAAACTCTATCCTCAGTCATTCTTATCTTTTTATACCTAGTTAGAATTTTTGAAGAAAATCAAATAATTAAAGGACTAATTGTTAAGAGGCGGTTTCATTCACTGGCATTTGCACCAAGGGTTCCAGGTATCTAAGGGGGTGAGGAAAGTTGAGACAGATCAAGCTCCGGAAGATTGGCTTCCTTGGGGGACACACTCTGGCTCTGCACCCAGGACCACAGGCTTCACAGAGTTGCGTAGAAATCTGGAAGGGGCTTACTTGCTTAGTGTTGGTCTCTCATCATTAACGGGCGTGATGGCTACTGAAATGGTTTTAAGTATCTCATGTTTCCCATCCGACAATTGGATTGCAAAGTCATCTGCAAGGCTCTCAGAGCCGTCATGCACATAGGTCAACCTCATTCCTGGAAAGAGGAGGAAACAGAGAGAGAGAGTAAATCTTACTGATGATGGAACCATCCCAACACACATCACGGATAATACTCTGTTTTAATTGTGGACGCTTTGGTATTAGTAGGAGAGTTCATGGGACTGGGGCTGTTGCAGCATTCACTGGTAGAGCAGATGGCTAGCAAACGCAAGTTCCTGCCTACATTCTCTAGCATGGGCAGAAAAGTGCAGCAGGATGAAATGAAACTATTCTCATAGTCCATTAAAAATTCTTTCTTTTGGGGCTGGAGCGGTGGCTCAGCGGTTATGGCGCTTGCCTTGCATGCGCGAGTATACAGGCTCAAACTCCAGCACCATGTACACAATGAAGTGTCTGAGCAACAAAAGTCCATGAAAAACTAATTAAAAAATTGATTCTGTCTTTCTCTCTCTCACTGTTCCTCTCTCTTTAAAAAAAAAAAAAATCTTTCTTTTAAATGATTTAGAGTTTGACAGGGGCCTTACTTTAAATCAGAAAGGAAAAGATGTATTTAGTAAGTCATTTAAGAATAAAGGTGTCAGAGTATTTAAATAAAACAGAAAATTAATTATTCTAGGACACTTAGATATAGCCCTACTTTGAAACAATCACCAAGATAAAAACTTATATGTAGAAGCTGTATTTAACTATATTTTTTAAACCTGCCTAATAGCCATATGGAAACACAAGAGACCCAGAAAAGCTATCTTGAAAAAGAACAAAAGGGAAGGTCTTGCACTTCCTATTTTCAAAGCTTACTACAAAGCTACAAAAATACTAAGAGATGCGCAGCAAGATTTATGCAAAATGTGTTTACTGACATGTAACCTTTAATACGGAGAAATGGAAAACTATTGTATATTTTAAAATAGGTGATAGAGGGGCTGGAGTGGTGGCTCAGCAGTTACAGTGCTTGCCTGGCATGCGCAAGTGCGCAAGTTCAAACCCCAGCACCATGTATGCAACAAAGTCTCAGAGCCATGAAAGACACATGAAAACTAAATAAAATTGATTTTCTCTTTCTCTCTCTCTCTCACTGTCCCTCTCTCTTTAAAAAAATAAAATAAAATAAAATAGGTGATAGATGTGTGAAATAACAGCACAGTATATCCATACAATGAAACACTGATGTTACAAAAAATTGTGTTTGATTAATATTTAAAATGTAAGAAAATGATTAAAATAATTTATGAGGAAAAAAACGGATTGCAAAATTTGGTAGAAGTTTTGTAAGTTTATGTAGGGAGAAGTTTATGAGAATACACTGAATTTTTTAAGGTAGCCATAAATGAACCAAAACTAAAATAGAGGTGAAAATTTTGAACTCAGAAAGTCACAAAAATATTAACCTAAATATTAATTTATGTGAACAATTTCTCCTTTATTCATAATGACTATATAGTCCAAACTTTATACAATAAGGATACAATACTTATTTAACCTGATAATAAGCAATAATGTTATTTTTAAAACCTGACTTTCTCAAGAGTAAAATTTGAATTATGATTCCTTTTTCCTTTGCCTTAAATTTGAAATAAAAATATATTTGCAACAGCAAACCCCATTTTTTGTAGATTATTGATCTGATCATGCCATCATTTAAGATCCAGAATTTATTTATTTGAACTGATCAAAACAGAGAAATACATGAATTAGCTTTTCAAATTCAAACATGAGATGATATTGTGCAACTATCATAAAATAAGCTTGGAAGTAGGCACCTACATTCTAACTAACACATAAAAAAGCAATTAAAAGACAATAGGAGGGCTTGAGCGGTGGCTTGGCAGTTACAGCTCTTGCCGGGCATGCACAAGTACACAGGTTCAAACCCAAGTACACAACTATGTGTCAACAAGTACACAAGTTCAAACCCCAGCACCCAAGTACACAACTGTGTCAGAGCAACAAAAGACATGTGAAAAACTAAATAAAAATTGATTCTCTCTCTCTCTCACTGTCCTTCTCTCTTTAAAAATAAAAATAAAAATAAAAACTAAAAAAAAAAAAAAAAAAAAAAAAAAAAAAAAAAAAAAAAAAAAAAAAAAAAAAAAAAAAAAAAAAAAAAAAAAAAAAAAAAAAAAAAAAAAAAGACAATAGGGAAAATGTTGAGCAACTGCTGAGATACAGCCGGCACAGAAGAGAAGTAGTTTGGGGACTCTGAGTGGGTACCCAGGAGAATCTGTCAGAAAGCTCTATTCTAAAGGTCAGTCCTGAGGTAGCCCAAGAGAAGGACCCTGCAGGCTGGGAAAAGAAAACAGGTAGAGAAGGAAAAAGGATGAGAGTAGGCAGTAATTTTAAGACTGTATAATTTGGTCACATTTTTGAAAGTATTTTTATAAGTGCAAAATGGGATAAGATCATGTTTTTTTTTTAAGGAAAAAGTAATTAAAAAATAATTCAGGCTGTTATTTCAATGTGTCATTTCCCTAAAGAGCAAATTATCTCCTCAGAGACTAATGAGTCCTTATTATATGTGGTTCTATATTTGTTTCAACTATGAAAATTTTGGCAGAGAAATCTCTTAAAGTTTAGTTTCATGATCTCAATAATTTTAAAGGGAATTTTTTTATTATGACATTAAAAGTTTACACTAAAATACCAAAAATTGTGAATATCGTTCTTTAATGGTACTCTAAAAGTGAAAGAAAACATGCTATTGCCTTTCTAATAACCTATTATTTCCAGCCAGGACTTCATACACATCAATATTCCAAAGACCAGAAGTATACCTGGAAGAATAAATAAGTAAAGCAAATGCTCTTTCTTCACCTGTTAGTTCTATGATTTATTATTATCTTTGCTCCTTTAAATTACTTTTTAATTTTTCAAATTGACAAACAAAAATTGTATGTCTTTATGGTGTGCAACATGATTTTTGAGATATATTATGTTCGTATGTATATATACATGCACTGTGATACAGTTAAATCAAAATAATTAATATTTGTTATTTTGCTTATTTTTTATGATGAGAAAACTAAAGATATACAAGATATGCTCTTAGCAATTTCTAGTATACAACATATTTTAGTAACTATGTCTCCATGATGTACAGTAGATGACTTGAAGTTATTCCTCTTATCTAAATGAACTGTTTGACCAGCATCTCTCCATTCCGCCCATCACCCAGCCTCTTGTAACCATCATTCTATCCCACTTTTGTGAGCTAGACTTTATTTTTTGTTTTTAAGAGAGAGGGACAGTGTGAGAGAAAGACAAATCAATTTTATTTAGTTTTTCCTGTGGCTTTCTTTGCTCTGACGCTTTGTTTTGTAGGTGATGCTGAGGTTTGAACCTGCATACTCATGCATGCCCGGCAAGTACTGTAACTGCTGAGCCACCGCTCCAGCCCGAGTTAGACCTTTTTAGAGCCCATATTTAAGTGCAAATTAAATTATTAAATCAACAGCAACAAAAGAAGAGAAGTAGGACATGATATACCAGTCTTGAAAAGTTCCACAGAAAAACTGTGAACAAGTTCCTGTTTCTGGTTAGGGTTGGCTGGCTGCTTAAGATGAGAAGAGTCTTTGCTGAGCACCCTGTTGATGAGGAGACCGTGACGTGGTTTATGAGTGATGCTGAATAGTAAGGGGTCCTCAGGGACATCCAGGTCAGTAGCTCTGATCATGGAAGAATCCAGCTCTGTCATCTGACCCTCACACACCTAGCAGGAACAAGACCGAAAATTCAGCTGTGTGTGAAATACTCTGTCTACTAGTTTCTTTCAGGAAATTGCTAAAAGTTCATTTGAAGATAACGTATTACAAATTTTCCATAACATTTATATATAATGCATCCTAAAAAGAAATTGCTTTTTTAATAGGAACATAAAAAGAAACATCAAATTTATTAATCTCCCTCTTTTTTTTTTTTTTAAAGAGAGAGGGACAGTGAGAGAGACAGAGAAAGAGAGAAACAACTTTATTTAGTTTTTCACATGGAATTAGTTGCTCCAACACTCAGTTGTGTACGTGGTGCTGGGGTTTGAACCCAGGTCCTCGTGCTTGCCAGGCAAGCGCCGAAACCGCTGAGCCACCGCTCCAGCCCTCCCTCATCTTTTTTTGAAGATTTTCAACCACTTTTTAGCTTCATGAACAAAAAGGGACATATTTTTAAAATGCTCATGAAAGTTGGGTGAAAAAGCAATCAAAACATGCTTACTTTTTAGAAGTCAGAACAGTTCAGCTGCAAAATTGAATTTAGAACCTTCAGCTTCAGATATCAATCTGTATTTAACCTCCTGGGCCTCATCCCTTC
This sequence comes from Aplodontia rufa, assembly GCA_004027875.1. Classification (NCBI taxonomy): domain Eukaryota; kingdom Metazoa; phylum Chordata; class Mammalia; order Rodentia; family Aplodontiidae; genus Aplodontia; species Aplodontia rufa. The sequence continues at coordinate 20,974 of PVKS010021696.1, read as the reverse complement.
CACAATTCTTATGCTTCTAACTGCTTTAGAAATAGCATAAATATCTGCTGTGTGTACTGGGTGTGTTTGGTATTTTAAATTTTATTATAGCAGTAAAATCTTCTTTACTTTTTACTGTCAACACTTGAGAAAGATGTTCCAGCAACAGATAGTTTGTATTTTAATTCTGAGTCCTTCATTTCTCCCTATAATCCTCACACTGCTAATTTTCCTGAACCACCTTCCCACACCCCGCTTCAGGCTTTGTAATCCTTTAAACACAAAGAGAGTGGAATGCTGATGATTTCAGGTAGGATCTAGTCATTTAGACAAGATGGTACTTGGATGTCCTGACCTTTTTTCCCCCTCATAGTGAGGATAAGGAGAAAAAGGAAATATTTTTGCTTCCTCTTTTGAAATATAGCAAGATCTCAGTAATAAAAGTGTATGGATTCTACACATGCTTCTTGGAAATCTGCAATATCACCATTCTATATGCTGTAGGGAATATGAATATTCTCAAGAATCTAAGTCAGGTGAGACTGAAGGCCTGTCCACCAGTAACTGGGATACCAGGAAGAGAATGCCTCATACTGCTAGGTATCAATAATCACAAAGTACAGAGGGTGGCAGACACCAGGACATCTTTATGGTGCAGGGTGCTATCGAGACTTGAAGGATAAATATGGTTTAGAATTGTGAAAAAGACCATTTATTTTTGGGCTTTTGTGGACTTAGAAGGGAGCCCTCCAATAACCACGTTTTGTAGAACACATATGAAGAAGAGTTACTCACCACACATGATACTTGGGCTAAAATGATGCTGATTTTCATTTATCTGGCCTTTCTTATTAAGGACTGAGATAGCATCATAGATTAATTAAAAATGATACACTTATGAAATCATCTTTAATGTTAATTCAGGTTTTTCAAAGAACTTTCATAAAGAAACTTAAAAACATTTTGTTAATTATTATTCTTCATAAAGCTTAACTATGAAATTCTCCTCCCCACCCCAATTCACTGTTGGGCAATGTTACTTATTTATAAAATGATAAGTTCATTAACATGGGCACTAAGAAATTTTACTGGAAAAAAAATATAGGATTCTTTGTGGGAGACTGAATTATTTATTGAGATTAGGACAATAAAAAACTTAGGTCAATACTCATAAAAGACATTTATTTGTTAGTTGATGTGTTTGAAATGCATTGTAATAAACTAAAACTTCAAATGATTTTGCAGCACCACTTGATGGAACTCAAGGTACCTACAAAAGAAATATACTTTGTTGCAAGAAAGCAAAACATGTTTATCTAGGGGCTGTAGGGGTGGCTCAGTGGTTATGGTGCTTGCCTAGCATGCGTGAGGATACAGGTTCAAATCCCAGCACCATGTACACAGCGAAGTGTCAGAGCAATGAAAACCACATGAAAAACTAAATAAAATTGATTCTCTCTTTCTCTCTCTCTTACTGTCCCTCTCTTTAAAAAAAAAAATGGTTATCAAAAAAAAAAAAACACTTAAACTTAAATTTGCCTCTGCCAATAATACCAGGGCTTCATATTTGTTACCTATCACAACTTCTCTAAGAAAAACACAGGTAAAAAACATGATTACTTCCAGAGAAGAGCAAGGGACAACTTCCCAGTGGCCTAATTATTTCTGAAGCTCCTACCCTAGACAGATACAAAACAATAGAGGTAAGTATAGAAGGAATCATTTATAGATTTTTTTTTCCTCTCACGTAATTATTGAAGGGCTCTCCAGAGAAACCCATGTGCCAACAGAAGAGGAAAGGCAGGAGTTGGCTCTTAAATTTCATGCTGAGGTGACTCTCATGTGCCATTAACATTCAGTAGAAAATTAAAATCAAATGAACACTTTCACATTTAGAATGTAATCATTTTCAGTGAAAAAAAAAAACTACAGCAAAATAATGGCTTTGGTCAGTAACAGAACGAAGATGACAAATATAACAGTGACAACGATAATGACAACACCTGTTCGTTAAGAGTCCACCCTGTGCCTAACTTCTTAATCATCAGAGCTACCTCTGAAGAAGATTTGATACACATTTTGCAGATGAAGAAACAGATACATGGGCAGAAATAATCTGCCCAAGATCCTACATCTATTAAACGCAACACCCAAGTCCTTCTGATTACAAAGCCTGTGTTCATTCCATTTCAGCAGGATTTGCTAATATATATGTCTGGATTAAATAATCATATATACTTATATGTACCTAGATATAAAGATATAGTTTTAAAGGAATTATGTACTGATACAAAAGATTTCAAGTTTATATAATTTTGTTTTTAGAAAAAAAGTTGCAGAGTAGTAGATATAATTTATCCCTTATTTATAAATAAAAATATAAAGAAAAATCACAGTATGATACACATAACTAGTAAGTATATGCACTATTTAGGCTACTTAGTTAATCTTATTATGCCTCAAGTCCTCAGTTACAAAATAGCAATTAGAATACCAACCCCCTAAGAGCCTACTGTGAAGATTAAATATGAATGTATGTAAAGGACTTGGAATCTACAACTTAGTAAGCAACCCATTCTAATTAATATACATAGTAAGTAACTCAGATATATACCCAATCTAGTAATTTTATCCATGCAGTTGCCTGATGCTAGCTACTATTATGATTATTGCCATTATCATTATTATTAGATTAACAGTTTTTAAATGATTGCATTACATGGCATTGATACTGTTTAAGCCACCCCTCACCAAATTAGCATGTTAAGTGCATCTGAACCAATGTAAGTGAATTAGGTGACAAGAAAAATGTTTAAACATGAGTGAGAAATGGAAAATGATGATGTTTCTTACAGTAATATTCTGCACTACAAAGTCAGGAACTTCATCATTGGTGGGGTTGATTATAACATAAAATGAAGTCTCCAAGGAGCGTCGTTTCCCATCTGTGACGTACACCACAAACTGGTCGGAAGTGGGTTCCATCCTCAGATGCCTGGACTGCACATAGTTGACGTGCAAAGCCTTCATGTCTTTCCACTGAAAGGAAGCTAATGCACACCAAGATGGACAGATAAGCAAGAAAAGCATTATGTACAAGTTGCTGGTCCTCATCTTTAACCCAACAATAGCCCATTTATCTGCAAAACTAATAAGAGATCATGGCAGTTGACCTGGGTATCTGTTTCAGGGACTGCTGCAACACCTACCAACCATCAACATAAAAGCAGATAGCCATAGGTTAAAAGGAAGGATTCAAATATGCACAGAGAACAGAAGGGTGATAGCTGCTAACAGGGATGGTGAGGTACCTCACCACCACTGTTCAGATTGTTGGAATGAAGGCCCGGGAGACCTTTACCTGATCATGGCTGCTGCACAAGCAGTTCAGGTCATGCTTGGGTAAGAAAAAGCCCACTTCTTTCACATAGAAGCAAAACGGGAGTCAGTTTTCCTGTCTACTTGACATACATATCAAGCACCTGATTGGATTGAGTACAAATTAGCGGAAGTGATATTTAGGTATTAAGATGTGGCCTTAAATCAAAATGGAACTCCACATGTGAATTAAGTCACAGAAAAAGTTGGACAACTTTTAATGCAATTAATCTTAAATGCAGACTCCCTCATATTTAAATAGATATGCCTCAAAAGGGGCTTAGAATCATTTATTTCTAAAGTGCTATCTTTGGAAAATTTTGTTTCTTTGCTTTCTGCTTTTGTTTTGGTTGTTTTATTTTTGCCTGAAATACAGGAGCTATTTTAGTATCTAAGACACATTTTCATTTAAAAATTAATGTCATCTGTTCAAACTCTTCAGACTTTCTTTCTATATAACACTCACAGTATGTTTTCCAATTTTTTCCATGAGTTTCTACTAAAAATGATGAAAGTTTGTGAGAATGGGACCTTATGAGCTCCTACCAGATTAATTCTACCACAATACTCTGTGCTGTTATGGGGGCCTTTAAAAACATCCTCTCTTCAATGTGTATTCTCATTTTCTTCATAAGTGAAATTTACATTTACTTTAATGTAAACTTGCATGCATAGGGAAAATCAGAATAAAAATTTAAACAGAATAGGTTCAAAAGTATCAGCTATAATCATATTGATTATAATAATTTCTTGAGTGTACATGGTGCTTTGAATCTTTGGAGTCCTTAATCAGTTACTAAGCATGATTTGGCCAAGAGCAAAGTTATTGCTGTCATGAAACCATGACTCACCTATACTTATACCCATATTGCTTTTCTCAAAACCCACAGAAGGGAGTATGTTTTCAAGGTAACCAAACTGGGGAGGAGACACCAAAACAAATTCCAAATCATCCGTAGCCGTGTCAGGGTCAGTTGCAGACAAATGATTAATGGTAAGGACTGCCGAGAACCCCTCATCTACAAGGAATGTAGTACCTGCACACAAATAACAACACAATTATGAATTAGCACAAACTCTTCTGATCAGAATAATGAAGACAAAAGGAAGTGATTAAAGTTCCAATTCAGAAATGCTTTCCATGTGCAAATATGCTTCTATGGGAGATGTTCAATTCCTTTGGCATAATTATCTTTACAGTGAAAATATTCATGGATAACAGGTGGAATTTAATTTGACTTATGGAATTATATTATTTTTCTTGTATGAGCAAGCCAGACAATAATTGAAAGACAGCAGAAATACTAACTACTCCAGTACAGCCCTTTAGTCATTCTCAAGGAACTCTGATTTCCCTTGTGTCTCTATAGAAGTGACAAATGAAAATAAGAATTGCCAAACTGTTTTACTGATAAGCCACTAAATGCAGTTGATGTACTCTTCAAGATCAGTTGTTACCTCTGTTTGTCAGAGCGTTAATTGCCTGAGAGCTATTATGAATTGCTCATAACAAACGTTTTTTTCATGCCTTGGTGCTTAATTATTCTGCTGGGATAATGCTTCCTTTCCAGAACATTGCTTGGGAGATAGTTTGCAAATTATAATAACATTCATACATATGCTTATATTTTTTTCTGAGAGACAGAACATATACATAATGCCTATGAAGAGATGACTTTCTCAAAAGCAAATAAGGTTAAAAGTAAATAAATGGTCTCTCTGGTACACTCATTCTGTTCTAATAAAAATTACTATGGATAAAAAATAAATGACTCTCTTTCTCCATCAGGCAAATGATATTTTCCCATGTGAAATAAAATCAGAATATTTGAGGATTCCAGTGTGATCAGAATATTTGAGGATTCCAGTGTGGTCCCTGTATCAACATGCACTCACACACAGGCACGTGCACACACACACACATTCTCTCTCCACACAGAAATGACTAAATTTTTAAACAAGTGAATTCTTTTGATTTGTAATCTTTTATAGATTTGGGGTTTTCTCCAAATTTCTGTTGAGCACTTATTGTAGAGTGATTATGTATAATGTTTTTCTATTTTGACTCAAAGGAGAATATATTATTTCACTGAACAAAGGTAAGATAAGAGTAGCTTCATAGAAAAAAATTGTCACCTAGTGCAATTGAAGGTGGCTGATTGTCTACTGGATGCACTGTGATGTTGAGATCATATACCGGAAAGGACTCATGAAGAGGAACAGATGGATTAGGTCCATTGTAGCAACAGCCATTCACAAAAGGGCCAGCTTCTCCATCCGAAACCACCAATGTAATGGTGTCAAAATAAGGCACCAGGCCAATCTCACCACCTGGAAAACACAACTATGGTTGAAACCTGACTTTTTAAAAACAAAGAATACCAAGATGATATCTACTTACTCCTCTTCTATAAGCTCTGAATGGAAAGGAAAGGAACTTCTGAGAATAAAATGTAAAACCCAATTTTATCACTATGAAATGCAGTACAGTCGTGAAAATGCTAGTCCATCTGTTGCCTCCGGTGAAATCCCTGCCAGCCATCAATCACCATATGGAGGGGCACCCCAGGGCTAACGAGGGTATGACAGTTCACAAATGAGAAAGGGAGTGGCATGAAGCTTGACTAGTGATAGTTCCCTTCTTCCGTCATAATCCTTTAGGGTTTAGGACAGCCTCAGGGAGAGAAGAATGCACCCTTGTCCTCTTCCTTTTGCACCAACCACCTTGAATGACAACCATCAGCCACAAAGCAGTTATGAGAAGCTGAGGAAGCTGGACAGGTGAAAGACAAAGGCATTCCACATTTTGGTCATTTCTTTCAATGTTTTCTTCTCTTTTTATAAATTGGCCAAGATGTTTTTAAAAAGTAGTAAGAGTGCCTTGAAAAGATGTGGCATTTACCTTCATTTTCTTCTTTTTCTAGTTAGATCTTATTCTCTATGATTCAAAATGGCTTCAATTTGGGCAGTGAGAAGAAGGAAGAAGAAAGAAGGAAGAAAATGTTGGGACTGGACAGCTTATCCAGAAAAGGACAATCTCCTTCTGGGTTACTTATGAACAGCATGGAGCAGAGTGCTTGCTCTCCAGGGGACAGAAAAGCCCTGCATGCGTGCTCTGGAAATTCTCATGCACCACCTTCAAAGAGTAAAGATGGCAACAATTAATGCTGGGAGAATCAATGAGACTGGGGCACAAAAATGGTGCCATCTCCTCTCACCATTCATACTGCCCAAATTATCAGAGTACTGTGCTTGGAATTCTTTTCTCTGTTTAAAAAAAGAAAATCTAGAGATGACATCATTGAGCAACCAAATGATTAAGGTATGGAAAACTGGGGAAAAAAAGAGTTGAGTGCAGAGAGTTAGAAATGATCAGTCTTCAACTCTGGGAGGAGTCAACAGTAAGGGGCCTCTCACCTGTTTATGATGAAAAAAAGTAAGCTGCCTTAAAATATTTGTCATCAATTAGTCACTCAATAAACATTTACCTCAGGACTACTGTGGGACGATTTGTGTCCTGGGTACTCCATCAAGGCAGACAATTCAAAGGCATTTTAAAACAATGTGAAACGTCAAAAGACCCACTATGTGTCAGAAAGTCTAAGGGTAGAGAAGCAAACGGTGTGTTCAAGATATCACTGATTTATACAGTAGTTTAAGCCACATCAAAGTGCTACTATTAAATCACTTTTTACCTACAAAGTGGTAATTTCACACATAGAATACCTTCCATACACAAACTCCACATCTGTGAATTGTTCGAACAACTACAGCTCAAAAATATTTGGAAAAAAATTGCAACTGTACTGAATACGTGGATTTTTTTGTCATTATTCCCTAAACAACATGGTATAACAACTATTTACATAGCATTAGCATTTCAGGTAATCTAGAGATGATTTAAAGTACCCAGGAGGATGTACATAGGTCATAGGCCCATGCTAGGCCATCTGATACAAGGACTTGAGCATTGTGGATTTTCTATCTGTGGGGGTCCTGAAACCAATATCCTGAGGATATTGAGTGACAATTATGTTTCAGCCCAATAATGTGCAAGATGCTGAGGGTAAAAGAAAATGAGTGTTGGCTGACGATGGCCTAGGGCTGAGCATACCCGGATGGCTCTGCTGGCTTTGTGCTGTGCATTAAAGGATGATGAGTGAGAGTCTGTCAAGCAGATAAGGTGGGGAACTGAAGGGAGGAGAGAGGAACGTGTATGGAGACAGGAGAGGGAGGCAGGGAAAGAAATGGAAAAGTCATCTAGGAACAGAAAAGAGATTATAAAAAAAAAAAAGGCAAGCATAGCACATTCAGTAACCGTCATTTGTCTGTGATGGAAGCACAGGATGCAGCTACAACAAGAGCTGGAAAAGCAGGCTGAGCTTTAAGCCACTTAAAAGCCCACAATATGGGAGGCAGAACTCTTCACCTTGATGTGGCATATAGTCTAAGGACATGACTTACGCTTAAAATGTTAATCAGAGTGTTATTATGTTAGTGTTATTTGAAAGGAGATATTTTGAATGACTCCATTTTTAATGTTAGGAAATTTTATTACATACTTTTATAGTAAAATATTCAATTACTAAAGCATTTCTAAAAATAACATTTAATAGATACTTTGATAAACAATTGGGTTGGCAATCTAAAAGAAAATAGTAATCCACAAAAGTGTGTATATATTGATTATAACTAAGTTAAACATAATGATTAAAAAAACTGTAATACAGGGGCTGGAGCAGTGGCTCAGCGGTTTCAGCGCTTTCCTGGCAAGCACGAGGACCCGGGTTCAAACCCCAGCACCACATACACAACTAAGTGTTGGAGCAACAAAGGCCATGTGAAAAACTAAATAAAGTTGTTTCTCTCTATCTCTATCTCTCTCACTGTCCTTCTCTCTTTAAAAAAAAAAACTGTAATACTTTAATGTTGACAATGACTATCTTTGAGAGGTGTAAGACAGTCAGTGATTGTTCAAAACTTTATTCATTTTCCCATTTTCAAGTTTCCTGCAATGAGCAAGTATTATTTTATAATTATAAAAAGCAAACAAATAATGCTAATAAAATTATTCTTGGGTAGCTTTACAAGCAACACATAAAACACAAAGAGTAGGGACAGGCAACTCACTTCAGATACTACAAGACTGGAATTCTTTCTATTGACTCTAGCACAGTGCTAAATGACTACCTATTGAATAATTGAATGAATAACATTGAAATATCAAATCATCCTTTAACTCTAGTATTTTTCTGAATGTAGTAACATAGCAAAAAAAAAAATCTATTTAAACTCAATTAGCCCAAAATCCTTCTAGGTCTTATTAGTTACCAGACCCTTGCATGACCTTCACGCTTAGAAGAGATTTAGACATTTGTATACCTGTTGTTTAGTACTTGGAACAAGGTAGTGAAAGAGAATGCAAGTCATCTCAGCCCAGTTCACCTGTGCTTCACAAGCCTGCCAAAGGTGTTGAGATTATATAACAACAACCTCTAGTCTGTGAATCCCTGTCCTGCAAGACAATTTGAGATCTACTGAAGAGATATATCAGAAGTATGTAGTTGTGAACTCTTAAGAGACCTTGGGAGATATCAAGCCAGTGCACCATGCTCCCTAAACAAGGAAATAACCAATGAAACCTTTCCTAAGACTACAAGCAGATAAGAGAACATCATTAAAAGAAAAAAGCTATCTGGCAGTGTGAATAAAATGTCCCATGTTAATTAATTATCCCTGAGACAACTGGTATCCTAATAAATCACTGTTTTCCAAGATACACAAGAAAAACATTATTTCAACATGTTTTTTTCCCATTTCCAAATTAATCCTGAGCAATCTCCATGGCTTCACCTTGAGGCCCTTCCCCACTTCGCTGCTTGAATTTTCTCTGGGATTCTTCAAGTTAGAAAATGACTTGAATTCTGGGAGCTCTTTCATCCTACACTCCTCAGCCAGCCTTATACACACATCGTACTATTACCAAGGAATTTTCAGTGTAAAGAGGCATATGGATGAGTAAACAGGAAATTGCGATAGTGCGAATTAATTCCAGCAATAGGAAATATATGGTATAATTACTGAGGAAATGTCCCTAACCCAGAACTCAGAAGATGGGCAGGGGAGATGATGTGATGATGTGCAGATGTGTCATTCTGTCATCTTTACACATGAAAGGGTCTTGTCTGCCTGTTAAGAGTCCTGCATGGCAGGATCTGGATTTATACTCCGTGGTAGCCCTGGAGGGCTTAGAGAGCTGTACCTTGCAGATATCAGATGCTGAATTATTATTTTCTTTAGTTGAATATTTCACTTAAGAAATAAATGCCGCCTGCATAACAACATAAAGAGATGCCAGGAATGTAAGCACAGTGCTCATAAATTGCATTCCCTGCATATTTAATCTGTGTTCACACTGTTATGCACTATGGGCAAGTCATCCAAAGTCTAAGATGTCATCTTTGCTTCTCAGGAACTCAAAAAACTAATTGCTAGCTGGCGATTAGTAATAAACTTTTAACGTTCATCATATCATTAACTTAGAGAACTTACTTCAACTTACTTCTATTATGATTTATGGACCCTTCAGCTACAGTGGCCAATTTAAGTCCTCAAATTGACCAAAAAGGAGGCTTATGTGGTAGCATCAAGAACAGAGCAGCAAGTGACAACTGCTCTTTTTCCACCCTTCAAAATTCACTATAATACTGAGATCAGAAACACTTAGATGGATGACAGCCATACTTGAGAAGTGGGGGTGCAGGTTGCAGCTGCATATTTTCTTTTTAATGGAAGCAAACATTAAGACTCTTAGGTTATCAGAGCTATAGCAAGGAGTGGAATCAGCTCTCGCATGACTTGCATTTCCTCACTAGTCACAATACTGCCACTTACCCGTGTGTTTGTATGTCACCGTCCCTGAGATAACATCTCCCTGAGAAAACCGGTCTACTTGGATGCCAGATTTCCACACGGCCCCATGCTGTGGTTGTCCAGCAATCATAAACATTAGTTTCAAGTCATCACTGTCCACGTCAGTAGCGAAAATGTGTTCAGGGGTGATGACCACCTCTCCGCCCTCTGAGCAATGCATCATGGGGATGAGATCAGCCTTCAGGACTGGCGGCTCATCATTTATAGGAAACACCTGAGCAGGAAGAAAAAAAAAATGCATATTTTCAAGAAAAAGAAAGAAATGACAAATTGCCCAACTGGCAACTCCTAGCTCAAAGTCACAATGACAGGGATTTTCAATCTTCCAGACACATGAAACAAAAGCCATGGAATTTGGCCAAGCAGCCTGTTTTTTTTAACTTTCCCCTATTGTACCATCTTGCAAGGAATACCCCACATGAGAGGCATTTTAGGAAGAATATGGTTTTGGTTTGGGACTCAAAAGCTCTCTTTGTTTCTAGACAGACAAAACATAAATGTGATGTATAGCATTCCACACCAAAGCCCCTATCCTTCTTTGTTAAAGTCACACACATTCCTGAGGAATTCTGGTCCTTGTGGTGTGATGTATATACATTCACAGCATCCAAGTTATCTTTTCTGCATTATTTGGTGATTTACAAAGCTTTCCTCTACCCTCAACTTCCTGCCACCCAGGAAGTTGGGTTCACAATAAGCTGCACTTCAGATGGTTTGAGTTACATGTGATACTCAATAGCCAGGTTTGACAAAATGCTTTCCTCTCACTTTCAAGAAAACAAAGCTCCAAGTAGAAAGCAAGGCAAAGCAACATGGACTCATACCGGCTCTCTGGCTTTCAAAAGAGGGTGTGTTTCAAATGTGCATTTCCAGCTGCTGCCCTGTGCTCCTTCCTCCCAGGAGTCTCTGGCTCCTCCATGCTCAGGGGTGCACTTGCCACCTCTCGATTTTCACCCCAGCACACCTTCCTCACCAGCTCAGGGCTTCTGCAGCATCTTCTCCACCTGCCCAGCATGTTTTGTTTCCAACTCTTAGTTCAGCTAATTCCTGCTTCAGATTCCATGTGAATTCCCCAGGGAAGCCTTACTTGACTTAGGCTAATTTAGAAGCTTCTATTACTTACCCTGCTTATTTACAGAATACATATAATTTTTTTTAAAGAGAGGGAGAGAGAGAATCAATTTTATTTATTTTTTCATGTGACTTATTTTGCTTTGACACAGTTGTGTACATGGTGCTGGAGTTTGAACCCACATCCTCGCGCATGCCAGGCAAGCACCATGACCACCAAGCCAATGCTCCAGCCCCCACATGTAAATTTTAATCAATTAATTATTTTGGTGATGATCTGTTTAATGCCTATATTCAACCCTGGCCTGTAACCTCTAGAAGAATAGGGACCCTGTTTGTCTTGTTCATCATTGTATTTCAAGCATCTAAGACCCAGCATATAGAAGGCACTTAATATTTGCTGAATAAGTGAATATAAGTATCCACTCCTTGTGAACCCTGCTATTTAAACAGGCTAACAGCTGTACAAAAAATACACATGAAATTATATCAACACTTTCCTTTAGTGGGTAGAGTAAAAAAAAAATCAAAAGGAGAAATATTTAAGAATATTCTTTTTGAGTAAAATCATAAACACTTGCCCAAACATTAGATAAAAGACCATGCCCTTTTTCTTAAAAAAAGAAAAAAAAAAGAGTAGCAAAAATAAGATTCATTTCCAAAATGCACCGTTTATTACCAGTAATAAGAAAGTCATGAACAAAATATAGGGTTGGGTTATTTTGCCTGAAATTTACTTTAAAGGAAAACCAAAAGATCTTTTTTTAATCTATGCAGAGCTTTCTCTGCATATGTAAAGATGTATCAAGAAAGAAAATATTATTTTTGAAGCTGAAATAATGTACTGCTCTTCATCAAGACCTCAAAGGCCATTCTGAGGACAAAGTAAAGAAACAAGAAGAAGCTCCACATTGCTCCTGGCACAGAAAGGTGGCATTAGTCACCTGGCAAGGTAGAAGTATGCATGGCAAGGAGGACGAACATTGGCCTAGCTACCAGAAAATGGAGATGCCAGTCCACATTACACCGTCCAGTACATGACTTTGGGCAGGTTGTCAAACTTTCTTGGGCCTTAGTGTCCTTAGCTATAAAATGAGGATAATTCCTTTCCTGACTGCATAGTGAAACGATATATGCAGATGAACATTCTTTCTTAATAAGAACAATAAAACATGTTACGGACACATTATTATCACTAATAATAATTTTCTGGGGCTGGAACAGTGGCTCAGCAGTAGAGCGCTGGCCTGGCATGCATGAGGACCCAAGTTCAAATCCCAGCACATATGCAACTAAGTGTCAGAAAAACAAAAACAAGATGAAAAAAATAAATAAAATTGATTCTCTCTCTCTCTTTAAAAAATATAATAATTTTGTATCACCAAAATCTGGCCAATATTCAAACAGAAAGAGATAGGACAATGAGAATATTTAGTGGCTCTTCAGAGACGATAGTAAGTTTTTTGCAGACCTTTCTTGGTTACTAACCATAAATAACTGCAAATCTTATGAATTGTGCTCACAGACTTTGTTAACTATTCAACAGAAAAGTTCACAGTTCTCTAAAGTCTTTTGGCCATGTACTCAACTTTTGTGAGCAGATTTTTCTTCATTTGTCAAAAGGGAGAAAAAAAATGACTTCAAACAGACCTTATGCCAGGGCTACATAGTGCAGAATTCACAAAAGAATACCACAAACATATGTATGTAGCCTCTTAGGCAGGGGATACCCAGAGATGCCAGCCTAATTTGCCAAGCTGCTAAATAGACATTTCTGAGTGTCACAGTTCAAAAACATTGCAAATCAGGTATACATGGAACCCATTACTTTTTTGGTGGTAGCAGGGGAATTTCTTACTGTGGGCTAGTCCCAGGGGTGCTCTACCACTGAGCTATAGCCCCAGTTCTTCCTACTCTTAATTTTGAGACAGGATCTCACTAAGTTGCCCAGGTTACACTCAAACTTGTAATCCACCAGTCTGAGCTTCCTGTGTAGCTACTACTTTTTAAATTAAGTGTCTGTTTGAGGTCAGAGTGTTTCTACCTTTAAGCAGATTGGAGAGAGAAGAGTAGGTCCATCTCACCAATATAACTTTGGGCTCTATTGCCTAGCTTGAGATATACAAAGATATAAGCAGGCATGCACTTGCTTTGGAGTCCATGTGTTTTAAGTTATATCAGGGACTTGAAGAGATTTCCAAAATAGACATTTCATTTCTATATGAGTCAGAAGGAAGCATTCTACCCACCTCAACGTGCAAAATAAATTCTGCTGAATTTGTGCCATCTGTGACCTCCAAGCATATGTCATCCTGAAGAACCTCAGATCCATCATGTTGATACCTGTCAGAATAACATCCGTAACTAATCTCTCAAGAACACTGTGAGAGAAAATCGAGATGCACGGCACAAGAGCTCTTTCATGTCTTTGGCCATGTGTTCACTAAAATAAATAAATAAGAAAAACACTCCAGCATAATCATGAAGTCACATATTTAACCACTCTAGTATCCTTGAATGTAAAATTGTTCCACCCCAGGAAAATGTGACATAAGTCATTAATAATTTGTTCCCAAATTTAAAAATGGTCCTTCAGTTGCCGCTGTAACAACAGAAACCATTTTGGTATAGCTCTGCCTCTGTGCACAATACACTGGCTGGGCCCAGGGAGACCCTGAGACTGAGCATCGATGAGGAAAAGTGAGACACTGTGTGCACTTGGTGATTCCTTCTGCACTTTGAAGTCTGATCTTGCTGCTTGTGCTCTGCATCTGTTCAACGCTTCTCTAAAATCTTGGTCCATGAGCTCTGTATTGCCTCCCTCCTACCATTTTCCCTCTTCATTTATAAGCTCTCTTACTCTCAACCTACAAAGAATCTCGAATCTCTCCCATATTTAAAAATACCTTTCCTTGGTCTAGGCTTGGCCCTATCTTCTTTTAAGACTTGGCCAAAATCTTGAAGGACTTATCAAATTCCTGGCTTCTCCTATGCTCCCCAGCCCACTGTGGTGCTGCCCAGTCCATTCTAAATAGCTGTTGAGTTTGAGCCAATTTTTTAACATGCCCATGATCTATTTGAGATACTAGGGAATGGAAATAAGTCCTAAGAATTTAAAATTAAAATTGCAGTAAAATTAGTACAGTATATTGAACCTATATGATATTCATCTGTGGAAAAAAATCAGGGCTATACTTTACTCAGAATTAGTCTCACCAATAGACTGGATAGGAACTCAAGTGTGGGGAGGTCCCCATCACTTGTCCCTCCCATACACAAACTGCCATGCTTTATTTTGCCATGCTCCCTGCTGTTTTCATCAAAAATAGGTTGATGAATGATAATGTACCAATCCTACTTTCCTATGCTAAAACCCCTCAAAGGGTCAAGTGGACCCAAAAGCACATGTCCAAAGTCACAGCGGTGGAGTCAAGCAGATCTTTCAAAACCCAACTCCTCTACATACTAGCTGAGTGACCTTGGACGAAGTCCTTAACCTGTTTATACTTAGTTCTTCAACTATGAGAACAATCTACTTTGTCAGGTTTCATTACTGTGAAGATTAAATAAATAAATAAAACATTAATTGCAAACCTCTAGCAGAGAGCTTGATTGTATAGTCCTGGCAAATATTGGAACATATTTTTCTATTCATACACTCTCTAGTAAAAACTGCCTAGATAAATATCTTCCTAACATGTGGCCAAGATCTCAAAAATAAAAACAAGACACGGAAAAGGATAGTGGAAATAGATGAGCAGTGAAGAGGAATCAAGAAATTAGAAATATAAATCAATGCTGTAACTAAGCTATCAAAATTAAACCAATCTAGTTGTGCACAAATCTTAGTTCCTGGTCGTCTTCCTAGTCAAAGTGGAAAGGCTAAGCATTTGATGCCTAACACTTCCTACTACACTTTATCAAAAGGGCCAAAGTTTCAATTTATAACTTGAGTTTATAAGTGAGAAATTAGTCTGACTACATGATCATTACTTTTTTTTTTTTAAGAGAGAGAGGGACAGTGGGGGTGGATGAGAGAAAGAAAGAATCAATTTTACTTAGTTTTTCGTGTGGTTTTCATTGCTCTGACACTTTGTTGTGTACATGGTGCTGGGGTTCAAACCTGCATCCTCATGCATGCCAGGCAAATGCCATAACTGCTGAGCCACCACTCCAGCCCCCTGATCATTGCTTTTAAGGAGTTTGTGTTGCTTTCCAGAAAAGATGTTTTACAAAATTGTGTTGAAAAGTTTCTTGTAGAACTGCACCAAGTAGAAGAAATGAAAGACTTAAGATGAGGATTACCATGGGACCATGCAGCAGGGCCTTCTCTATCCCTGGCTCTCAGAGACCTGAATTCTACTCCACAGCCTACTTACCCAGACCTACTTGCTCAGCTGCAAATCCCTGCCCCAGTAGAATGGATTAAAAGGTATACTCATGACATGGGTCAACAGAAATCTATCCCAGAGTGTCTAGGGTTACAAAATTGGCTCTCAGAGCTGAGTTCAAGCATGTAGATTATTTCAGTCTCTATTCATCTAGTTTCTATTGCCTCTTGTGATATGTGCAGTTGCAGCAAATTTAATATTCATGGTATTTAATTTTTGTTGTTCAAACATCCATAAAGTCATTCCCAATGGTATAGTAAACCAGAGGGACAGAAACTATCTGGAGTAAAATGAAAAATTTGTCATTTCCAATTTTTAACTGACTATTAAAATTAGTAAGTGGAAGGTTTATTCTTGAAAGAATTCAACAAATTTCTTTTTCCTTACTCTGCCTTGCAATTGATCCAGATGGGGAGCCAAGTTATAGAAAGAAAAAAGCCATTAGGTTTCCTAACCTAATTTTTAAGGTATGGAGGTCTCCCCAAGAAAATGTACCCCCAGCATCTAGAGGAAACCCATTCAGCTCCAGCCTTCCATGCAGAGGCAGCCCCTGCAGGGAGAGGTAGATGTTGTCCAGCGTGGTATCCATGTCAGAAACCAGAATGTGTTCTGTGCTGATGATGCACTGGCCTCCCTCAGCCACTCTCAGGGGCTTGGTGGATACCTAGAAAGAAGGAAGGAACATTCAAAGCCTTATTCCATGAGGTACGCCTGAATACAGAACTCACTGGATCACTATAAAACTTCCAGTACCATCGTCATTTATCAGTTAATTTTTCAAGGAAAAGTTCATAACTGGACATTTTAGATGAAAAATAATTTTTGGTAAATGTTTCCAGTTCCAAGTGTTGATGTACACAAAGAAACAAGACAGATCAATGAAGCTGATGATATCAATATTTCATTTATCTCAGAGTCTGTATAGTAGAATCAGCAATCAAATCAAATTGGTTACTAAATATAGGACTGAATTAAGGTAATAATAACTTTCATCGTGCCCATTGCAATCACTGATTGACACATATATACTTTAGTCTACAACATAAACAAAACCTATGCCAAATTCTCCTAATGAAAGGGATGCATCTCCTTTTTTCACCCTAAACGTTCTTGAAGACTTGGGAAATTGATTGGAGCTTCACTTGTATTATTTTGCAGATGGAAATTGAAGATTGGAAATTTAAGATTCCATAAAAAGTAAATTCATTTAAACAGTACACTTAAATAAAGCCATGAATATAATTTTCAACAAGGGAAAAGCCCAATGCTCAACTGACTAATAATTCATTTTTAAGTAAAAATCATTATAATGGCTTAGGATGTTTTATCACCACACTGGGAGTGGGCAAGAAGTGTTGCATGATCAAATCCTTCCAGAAGACAGACACAGTCAATATCCTCACCTTTGAGATTTATGAGGCACATATGCACATGCAAGGCTCTGATGCTTATGGTAGGAAAACTTGGTAACTTTGTTTAACCTGTCATTTTTTTCCAAACTAGTATTACTATACTTAGTATTACTTATACTCACAGGAGTGAGTATAAGCAGATAAAACTGAGATACTAAATCAAGGTCTCCAAGGCCCCTCCCAAATGGTCAGGGGTGACTGCCCTGCCAATTTGAGGACACTGTGTTCTCCTAGGGAACAACTACTCCCCTCAGAGCAGCTGTCACTCCCCAGACAGTTCCCAAAGGAAACTGCTGTAAAAGACAGTAAGGAGCTAGGCAGAGGGAAGGGAAGTGAGCCTCCACTCTGGTAGACTCTCTCCTCTACCACTGGTGCAAAGTGCTGGCTGGAGCTCCATCCCACAGCCACCAGGGGCACTAGAGGCTGTCCCAAGGGGTCAAGGAAATCATGAAACTACAGCAGAGGGGACTGCCTTCCACTCTTTAATGACCTACCACTAGAAAAAGAAAACATAAAATGAGACTTTTCTCGTTATCACCCCCACCCCAACCCTTCCCAAGTGCCTCTCTCATTTTGCCAAACCTACGTTTTTATTGTAGGTAGGAGGAAGGAAGGGGCTCTCACTCAGAGAAGGGTATTACTTTTGAACAAAGGTCTGTGCTTGCCAGCCTCACTTTCCTGCCTGAGTGGTACCAAATTAGAATTCAAGCCGGGGAAGTTTTGTATAATATAATTTACTATTTTAGATGATTTTTAAAATCTCTCTTTTAGGGCAAATTTCAAAAAAATAAAAGCATAAGGTTAATTTGCCCTTGCTCACGAATCTTTAACTTCTTAGTCCTAGTGCTCAGGTATTGAGGACTTCAGGTTGGCATGGTGTCAACTTCCCCTAATGATCATCACTCAGCCTGACTTTCTGCGGGTTTTCATATCAAAAAAAACTATTCCTGTGGTTGGTTTCACTGAAATACAACTTAACTTTATTTCTAATATTCCTGGTTCTTTGAAGTCCTGTTTCATTTGACCCGTATGCCATACACAAAAGAGAAAAACCACTATGACATTTTAGTCCCAAGTCCTCCTAACTATTCTATCTGCTTTCTGATGAAGGTAACTTTTCCTTTTGGCCTTTATAGATTCTTCCACATTCCATCCTTCTCTTTCAAATGGCTTGGACATGGGCTGGAGCAGTGCCTCAGCAGTTTCGGCGCTTGCCTGGCGGGTATGAGGACCTGGGTTCAAACCCCAGCGCCATGTATGCAACTGGGTGTTGGAGCAACGAAGGTCAAATGGCTTGGACACCTTTGCCTAAAAGAACATTTTTCCATGATTATGCTAGAAAAAATTCTGACTTCTTCAGATCCTAGACTATTTCTGGGCCTGTATCTCATATGTAGAAGGGGTACTCTGACTTCACTCTAATCAAGTTAGCTCCACAGGTATTCTAAACCATTTTCATCACAGGGAATTCAATCTGCAACCCGAGGAAGAAGGTGTCAAAAGATGGAGCAAGTTTAGATTCCTCGGTTTGAACTCTTCTGCCAAAATTGCAAGCTCACCAGCCTGAGAGGTCAGGCCAGTGACATAAGCAAATGTGATAAGTTGGTGGGGACTTTGGTGGGTTCCATAGCTACATTGAGCTTCCAGATTTTCAAGAGAAACCCCAAGAAAGTCTTGATAAGAAATCTTTTGGTCTTTAAATTTTGGCAACTCATTGTTTTAAAATACGGTTTAGACCCATCAGAACACTAGCATATTGGATAGCCCTCTATACCTCCGATAAGCCCTCTTTATATTCCAGAATGTTAGGCAGGTGTACAGATGGTGAGCAGTGACCAGAAAAGACAACAGCAGCAGGGCTGACTGTATTCCAGGTCGATAACCTGGGGAAGGTGACCTCTGTCCTCAGGGAACAGGTTTGGGAAGGCTCTGGGCCCCTCTGGTTTGTAATAAACGGGAAATGCTCCTTTGTCTTTCCACTCATAGTGGGGGAATGAGCCAAATAATAGCCACTCTGATTAAGTGTAGCACTCTGACAGGGGAGAGGAGAAAGGGGACAGAACAGACTCACAGCATGAAACTCGGTCTCACAGAGAAGACCCACAAGGTAGCATCGCCTTTGCAGTTTGGTTTTAATGAAAGACCCAAGTCCTTCAAGACTTGCATAAACATTGGGCAGTGGGATAGAGTAGAACAAAAAAGTCCATCTTAATTCATTTTGGAAAATTAAAGAGCTTCTTTGGATTACACAGCAGCATAGTTGGCCTGTGGTGAGAGCAAATAAGCCCTTCTGGTTGCTAAGAGACTCATAATTTAATCCCCTTCCCCTGATCAACATGTGAAGCTCAGCAGAAAGAAAAGGGAATGAAAGAGCTTTTGATAAAGCTTTGAAAATAATGCCAAATCCAGCAACTAGAAAAGCTTACATTTTTGATAGAAAGTTCCACAGGAGGTAAAGGAGTCCCTTCCCCCTGATTTTTTTTTTTTTTTTTTTTTTTTGCTACACTGCAGATGCAGAATTAAAAAGTTAGTCTTTTCTTTCTTTCCCTTCTTTCATCCTCCATATCAAATACTGTGCATACCTCAGGAACTTGATTGTCCACTGGGAGAATCGTAATGTTAAAGCAGATCCCATGCAGCGTGCCACCACGGTGATTACTGACGGAAAGGGTGAACTGCACATGGCGGAGATGGGGGCCTATATCTTGCATGGGTGGCATGTAGGCCACTTTCATGTAGTTCACAGCATGCTGCAAAGCGAGTTGAGATGGACAGAGGAACGTTGATTTGCAAAGATCAGAAATTAAATTGTTGTACTAATTGACATTAAATACTGTAAATGCCCCCATCATCAATTTAAAGATTCTCAAAAGTTCTATTTTATAAATCACATTTTCTACACATAAGGAAGAAAAATGAAAAAGAAATTAATATTTCTGTGCTTGAAGCCAACCAACTATAAAAGGCAGGAAACTTGTATTTCAACCCTCCTGTGCCTTCTAGTAGTTGTGTGATATGGGACCAGCTGCTTAAATTTGTTAGGCCTCGGCTTCTTTATTTGCAACATGAATAAAATAATAGTACTACTTACCATGTAGGGCTGACAGACTCATTGACAGCCTCTAACTACAGAGAGATTAGGCATTGCTCCAAACCACCGAAGTATCAACTACTAAGCTCTCATCACTGTTGTTGTGACCCCCACAAGGTCAACAAAGTAGAGGCCACAGGTGAACACATGGTGAAGGATTTGGGAAGGTGATGCGTATTATGGGATGAATTGTGCCCCCCCAAAATAATATGCCGAAGTCCTAACCCTTAGTACCTCCCCATGTGAACTTATTTGGAAATAGGGTCATTACAGGTGTACTTATGTAAGATGGGGTCATCCCAGGGCAGGGTGGACTCATCTATTGTCCTTATAATAGGAGGAGAGGGAAACGCAGGGAGAAGACAGCCATGTGATAACAGAGGCCAAGATGAGAGCCACAATGTACAGGCCAAGGAATGCCAAAGATTGCTGGCAAACTTCCAAAAGCCAAAAAGAAGCAAGGAAGAATGCACCAGAGGGTTTCAGGAGGAGTACAACCCTACCAGTACTGTGATTTCAGACCTCTGGTGTCCAGAACTATGAGAAAATTAGTCTCCATAGTTTTACACTACCCATTTTGTGGCACTTTGTTATGGCAGCCCTAGGACACTAATGGAATAAAACAATGAGGGAACTAAGGAATTTGGTAGAATAAAAATACAGGCCTTGGGGGGCTGGAGAGGTGGCTCTGTGGTTATAGCCCTTGCCTGGCATGCGTG
>PVKS010021695.1:0-34811 GCA_004027875.1 Aplodontia rufa | reverse complement strand
ATCACCACCACCACCATCCTCATCATCACTACCACCATCATCACCATCACCACAATCACCATATTCACCACCACCACCACCATCATCGCTACCATCACCATCATTATCACCACCATCATCTTCATCACCACCACCACCACCATCATCACCATCACCATATTCACCACCATCACCACCACCATCACCACCATCACCATCATCATCACCATATTCACCACCATCACCACCACCACCATCATCATCATCACCATCACCACCATCACCATTATCATCACCATCAGGCAAGACAGACAGTGACAGAGTCCCCCAGGCATACCTGAGCCCTAGCTCCTGGTTTCATTCCTGGAGAAAACACCCACTTTGCGCATCAAGCCATTGTGAATTCACAGGACATTACGGTAGATCTACAACAACACTCCCTGTCTCTCAGACACTTCAACCCAGAGACCACCTCTTAAGCAAGTGAAATTGTACATACTTTCTCCAGGGTCTGCAGACACCACCTGCCTGGTCATTAAACGTGCCAGGGTCACAGTCTTCACAACCTTGAAGAAAAATCAAAGAACTTCATCGTTTCAAAACCCTCCCTGTGATGAGCACAGTAAAGTCCTTAACTCAGCACAAATTGCTTAGCCATTCTATTTTTTTTTTAAGAGAGAGGGGCAGTGAGAGAGAGAGAAAGAGAGAAACAATTTCATTTAGTTGTTCATGTGGCTTTTGTTGTGTATGTGGTGCTGGGATTTGGACCCACATCCTTGGACACGCCAGGCAAGCACCATAACGGCTAAGCCACTGCTCCAGGCTCTGTTTAGCCATTCTTGAAACAAAACCCTAAGCTGGCGAATTTTTAATTCTGATTGTACAAATTGGATCTAAAATGTGTGAACATGCGTGGCTCTATTAACAAATGTCCTAATTTCAAATCATTTCTATTTATAGAAAAAATAAGTATCATTTTTTTAAAAGAGAGGGACAGTGAGAGAGAGAGAAAGGGAGAATCAATTTTATTTAGTTTTTCATGTGGCTTTCGTTGCTCCCACACTTTACTGTCACATGGTTCTGGGGTTCAAACCCATGCCCTTGTGCATGCCAGGTAAGTGCAGTAAGCCCTGAGCCAGCGCTCCAGCCCCTCATGTACTTGCACCAGTGGCTCGTCATGTGTTACCGGATGCGGGACGGGCAAACCTACCCTTTGCAGTTAATTGTTGGCCTGGTTTACAGTCAGGGTCACAGATGGCACAGCCTTCCTCCAAGCAGTGGAACCCCGAGACGCAGTCACACTCGGTGTTGCTGGTGGAGGAGCATGGCTTCTTGACCCTGTGGAGACCTGCAAGACCCCAGTGTCAGGTCGCACTTGACCGCCACACCCAGGAGACGAACTTAAAATCCGCAGTGAGAATCAAGCTCCACTACCTCACTGCGCTCTAATGGCTTTGGAGCATGTTTGCTTTGAAACCTCTGTAAGGACATTTTTACACTTGGCTAATTAAGTTTCCCTCCTGTCGAGTGAATACATCCTCTAATATTTAAATAATTGCTAGGACACTAAGCAATTTTATTAAGCCCACTCGTTGACTGAGGATTCCACACCTTTACCACTTCACAGAATCGACAGAGAGCGACCAGCAAGCTGGGGACAGGAGGAAGGGCGCCCTCCGCACACACCTTCGCATTTCGTGCATATGTCACAGGCCCGCTGTCCGCCTGTGCTAGAGTAGCTGTTTGCAGGACAAGGAACACAGGTCTCATTGTTGCTCTTCATGCAGAAAGTACCTAGGAGAGGCAGATACAGGGGCATGTTGGACAATGGGCAATCATCGCCCTTACAAATTTACAAGAAAATAAGGACTGAATGGGGCTGGAGCGTGGCTCGGCCGTTAAGGCACTGGCACTTGCCCGGCTTGCGCAAGTACACAAATTCAAACCCCAGCACCACATACACAACGAAGCCTCCGAGCAACAAAAGGCACATGAAAAACTAAATAAAAATTGTTCCTCTTTCTCTCTCTCTCTCTCTCGTTGTCCCTCTCTCTTTAAAAAAAAAAAAAGAAAAGAAAATGAGGATTGAAGCATTGTCTGTTTCCCGATGTCTCAGTGATCGACATTGGCCAGATGGCCTGTAGCGTGATCACAGAATTAGAAATAGCACAGTATTGTAGCAAAGGAATCGAGACAAGGCAAGCACCTTCCTCTGCCTGTTGAGCAGGAGAATGGTTTCTCCTGACTGATCCAGGAGATTAAAGTCCCCCGCGGGTACACTGCAGTTTCAATCCACTCGACCTTCCCACTGCTAAGCCCGCTGCCACCTGCCTGCACCCCCTGAGCTCACGTCTGTTTCACGGTCTGGCCATGCCCTCTGCCAGCAGCCCCCCTCCAATGCACAAGGCAGGTTCTGGTCATCCCCAGATGACAAAGCACAGACACAGGTCAAGAACCAGACTGAGGCTGGAGCAGTGGCTCAGTGGTTATGGCACTTGCCTGGCAAGTTCTAGTATGCAGGTTCGAACCCCAGCACCATGTACACAACAAAGTTTCCTAGCAACAAAAGCCATGTGAAAAACTAAATAAAAATTTATTCTCTCTCTGTCCCTCTCTTTAAAAAAAAAAAAAAAAACAACCAGGCTGTGCCACTCAGCCAGTTGGTGGCATCCAGTAAGCATGCGTCAGTGAATGAACAGAAGATCACTAAAGGGGGGCTCGCCCTGACTCCCAGACCAACAGCACCCTGGCTTCAGAAGGACCCAGCAGCGCGCCTGTGGGCTCGGTACTCACCAGCTGAACAGCTGCCACAAGAGTCGTGTAGGGACCCGGTCCTCTCAAAATTCATGACCAACAGCACAGTTGCCACCACGTTGTAACAGCCGCTTCTCATGTTAAGTCCTGCATGGGTACCATGCAGAATCCAGATCAGAGCAGCCGGTCCCACCAGTAATGCCACCGTGTGACATGTGAAGAGTCCCAAGGACGGGCGCTTTCTCCTTCCAGACCACCTATCACACTTCCAGCATGACTTCTCTATACTGCAGGACCATAGCAGCTAACAATGGAACATTGTGGAAAAGTAGCAAATACATAGATTTCTGCAGTAAGACAAGCATGGCTGTTCTGCCTCAGAAACAGTCCCCACAGAGTGACACTCGTCCGTCACGTTCAGTAAGAGACCTTGTGGTTTCTGCTCCCCCTTTGAACACCTAATTGCTAATGTTTTCAAAGCCCTCTCTTCTCCATTCATCATTACATTTTCCTAAACACAGCCTTGCTGATCCTGCACAGGAAAGCTAAGAGGCTCTTGGTTTGTCGTAGTCTCTGCGGTGGCTGTGGAGAAGAAGGGCTTCTAGGCAGAAGGAAAACGCCTGGAAGTGTGCAGGCAGAGGCGTCCCACCCTCTCCCCACCCCAGGCCCGTCCACCCCAGCCAGCAAACCTTGCGATCTCAGAGCAGCACAGAACTTTCCGCTCCAGGGTCCTGCAGCCAAGTGCGGCAGCCCCGGCAGCCCGGAGGGCTGCAGGTCAAACAGCCCTGGTGACTCAGCTGGGTGGGCGGGGCGTCCCGGGAAATCCCCACCACAACTCTGACAGGGCTCCTTCGTGTGCAGACCTCAAAATCCCCAGAGCTCTGTCCTACTTGATAGTGCCACTTCGAGCCATTTCTTGGAAGTGGCTTTCTACTGTTAGGACATTTCCCAGATGACTTCGGGAAAAGGATCTTGTCACTGTCAAAGCTTTTAGTGTGTCCTTAAAATGTTCAAGATTTGAGGGCTGGGAGCCACTGCTAAAGACAGATGAGTGTTTTACCCACTCTTGCGCCATGACTCTAACAGGGATGCTCCAGCTGTTGCCAGGTGCCTGTGGGCGCGGCAGGTAGCAGCCCTGAGCTTTGGTGAACATGCATGGTCCTCACAGGCCTGGGAGCCCATTGGGTCTTGTTATCATTATGCAAACGAGAGAGCTGAACCTGCAGGTCCAGTCAGCCTTGCTGCAGGACAGGGAGCCACCAGAACCTGGGCTACCTGGTCCCTTTTCACTGTGCTCCTCCTGTGTGCCAAGCCTGGGGAGGAAGTAGGGAGAGGTGGAGGGAAATGAGGACACAGGAAGAACAGCTCCCATGTGACACTCATGGGCAAAGTTGGGGGGGAGTCCAAGGGAGGTTTCTAAGAGGCCATGATTTTAAATGTTGAAAAAGGAATTGGAGGAGGAGAAGGAAAAAGTAGAGGAAGAAGGAGGAAGAAAGGACAGGAAAACGAGGACCGGGAGGAGGAGGCTCAGGAGTCTCTCAAATGAGCCTCCATCAGTGAGTGGTAGGAACCCTCAGGGAGATGATTGGCTGGAGTGGGATGGGGAGGATAATATCAAGAGTGATTCTGACTAAAACAGATGGATTTTATTAGCATTCCAAAAGAAAAGAACTTTTTCCATAGGAGAAATGGAGGCTTGGTCCTGAACAGCAAATCAGGGAGAGGAGGAAGATGGTACTTATTAAAAACTCTTCCCACGTGCTAATACCGGGTGACATGTCCCCAGCCTCCTCAGGAACTTTCAATGGTTCCCTGCTGCCCTCAGATAAAACCTGAACCCTGTAGTCCAGAACTCAAGGATCACCTGGACCTACCCTAAGTTTGTCTTTTTAAAAACCAAGACAGAGTTCACATAACATAAAATTCACCGTTCTGAAGTGTACCATCCATCAAGACATACAACTATAATGCATGATAAAAAATGGGGGGTTACCAGCCAATGGATTTTAATATATTTACTATGCTGTGCAACCATCACCACCATCTTATTCCAGAACATTTTCACCAATCAAAATGAAATCCCACCTTCAGTGGAAGTCACTCCTATTCTCTCTACTCCAGCCCCCAGCTCCCAACCATCTACCTGGTCTCTAAGAATTTGTCTTTTCTAGACATTTCATAAAAGCGCAATCATACGAGCCAGGACTGTTTTTCATTGTATATGATGTATTCAAGGTTGATCATGTAGCAACGTGTCAGCAGGGCATCCCTTTTCATGGCTGAGTAACATTCCACTGCATGGGTGCGGCACATTTTGTTTATCTGTTTATCAGTTGATGGACATGTGGGTTATTTCCACTTTGGGACCGTTGTGGATAATGCTGTGTGAACACTCACACAGGTTTTTTGTGTGGCCCTATGTTCTTAGTTGTCCTAGAAGAGTACCTAGGAGTGACACCCGTGCACCATATGGTCATTCTGTCTCACTTTTTGAGGAGCTGCCAGGCTGTTTTCCACAGCAGATGTGCCCACTTCACATTCCCACCAGTGACAAACGAGGGTTTCAATTTTCCGGCATCCCCACAGACAACTGTCATTTTTCCATTAACAACAAAAGCCATCCTAGGAGGTGTGGAAGTTTTCTCACTACGGTTTGGTTTAGCACCTAGGTGTGCTTGAGCACCATACGCTGGGCTGGGCGCTCAGTGGTCAAGATCCCGCCCTGCTGTCAGGCAGACCCAGGACAGGCTCTGCCATTTGGGGCTGAGAACCGTAGGCAGATTTCTTTCTTTTCTTTTTTAAAGAGAGAAAGAGGGACAGTGAGAGACAGAAAAGGAGAGAATCCATTTTATTTCGTTTTTCATGTGACCTTCGTTGCTCCAACACTTGGTTGTGTACGTGGTGCTGGGGTTCGAACTTGGGTCCTTGCACATGCCAGGAAAGCACCATAACAGCTGAGCTACCTCTCCAGCCTTTAGCAGATTTCTTAACCTCCTTTAGTGTAGTCTTTTCCATCCATCCCTCATGGGGACAGTAATATGGAACATCCTCATTTAGCGAGGGTTAGATCAGACAATGAACGTGATGTTCCCAGCTCCCCGCCTCGCTCAGGGTTCTGCAAAGAGACTGTCGCTCAGCGTTGCGCCCCCCCTCCCCTGATCATCAGTAGAGCAACCACAGGGCAAATGGCAACAGGAATCTCGGAGGTGTGGATTCTGAGAGCCACTGAGCTGTGACAGCGGCGGGATCACCTCCTGGACTTGGGCAGAGCCAGCTGTGTGGGAGCATCATGCTCGCTAAGGAGCCTGCTGAGCACACCTGACCCTTCAGTCGCCAGCCCACCCAGCAGCCTCCTCATTTAGATGGGTTCTGTGTTCAGCAGTGCAGTGACATTTAGCAGGGCTGCATTCTCATTTAAGTAAGTGCTACCTACTCTCTGCGTTTGGAACGTGGGCAGAGCTGTCACGCCCCCGAGAGTGACGTGGTTCCTTGCCCAGCAGTGCTCAGCTCCCTTTCTCAGGCTTCATGCCAGGGACGCAAAAGTCACTGAGCTCAAAGATTCTCAAGATTAGTTTATCAACCACTTCTGAATCTTCCCACTGAAGGCTACGCTCGACTCCATTCATCTTGCTGCAGTTCCGTGTGGTAAAATCCTAGTAAGCACCTCTGGCGATCAACACCGCTAACCAGATTCATGACCTGGGCTACTGAAAGGCAGATGTTCTTTTACAATGATTTCCATTCACTTTGAAATAAGCACACCTTGCGTTGCTCGCTTTGCCTGCTGATCTTCCAGATTCGACCGTCCTACAACCCTCCCAGACTAAGTCCAACGCAACACCAACGCTTTGGCAGCATTAAAAACGTGTGTTCATATTCTGAACATCTCATTGTTTTTTTAAGAGAGAGGGACAGTTGTTCCTGTGGCTTTCGCTGTTCAGACTTTTCGTTGTGTACATGGTGCCGGGGTTCAAATCTGCATCCTTGCAAGTACCAAGCAAGTGCCATAACTGCTGAGCACCACTCCAGCCCCCCGAACACCTCATTCTAAGCCAGGGAATAGCTTTTGTGTAACCGTGATAGACTGCGGATCTAATGCAGGTTTCAAGCAAATGTAACTTTTTGCTGAACAGCACGAAGAGTTCACTACTCTAAAAAAAATATACTTAGAAAGAAAAGCAGCCCCTCAAGGTAAGCTGCCTATAGGACAGGCCCCTGTCCACCCAGGGCACATCGCAGAGGCAGGTCTGCTCTGTGGACCAGTCCCATTCCATGCTGCAATCCTCCGGGAATATCTACTCTCCCGAGATCCAAGATTTGGTGTCCCTGCTGCCACCCCAAGCACTGTTGGACTCACAGGGCAGTTGATATGGCAGCAGGCACTCTGAGGCCTGGGAAGGAGGAAATGGTGGAGGGAGGAGGGGTAGGAGAGGAGAGAGGAAGGGGGAGGGAGGAGGAAGGGGAGGGGAAGGAGGAAGGGAGGAAGGGGAGGAGGGGGAAGAGAAGAGGAAGATGGGGAAGAGGAGGAGGAGGGGGAGGAAGGGAGGGCTGGTTCAGGAAAGGTGGCCTCCGAGCAGCAGCGGAATTTACTGGATTTCCCTGTATTCTGCGCTTTCCGGTGGCAGTCCAGTCATGTGTCCAGGGCTCATAACTACTACCCTCCAAGTTCAGAGCACCCACGGCTGTGCAGTGCCCAGGTACCAAGGCAGGCCCGAATGCCTTGTCCAAGCAGTTGAGTCATGCACCAAGCAAAGCAAAGGAAGCAGTGCCATCCAGGACAGGGCCACATGCACAATTAGCCACCAGCTGTGAACATGGGCACTCAGTCAGGCCCCCAGCCTGACTTCTGCATGTCCCTTGCTCGTTTCCTTGCAATAGCACATGAGGGCAGCTCCACTCGAGGTGGAGTGCAACGGGGCGGGGGGAGAGCTGAAGAGTGGGCAGGGCCCAGGGCACTTAGCCTCAGACCCTTCTCAGATACCAAGGGTGCAACAGGTGCCTGCACTGTTGATTCTTATGCAACGGATGGAAAGCGTAGTTTCCAGAAATCTCAGCGCACACTTTCTTCCTCCCATTTATGTACCGGTTTGTGGTTCTAGAAGACCGCAGGACCAGGGAATTCCTAACAGTTGCAAACTGTGGTACTGAACAATTCATGCTACTCTTGACCAATACATAGCCTCGGAAGTGCAGTACTGCTTATGAGAATCACCTTGAACCACTTCCGCCCCAGATCTGTAAATCATTTTAATTTCTAAATAATTTAATACAATTTAAGTAATTTCAAAACAATAAAACATCTGATTGAAATATTTATTTTTACCCATGATTTTTATTTTTAATTTTAATAGGTGAATTTGAAACCTTTAGAAAAGTAACTTTAAAACATGAAAAAATTTTAATTCAGAAATTCTACATATCTCACAATTTACGTCAAGTACAGACACAATCATACACATTGAGCATGACTATATTTTAACTTTTCATGCATGAATTAAAGGAAGAGAAACTGCGTTTTATGGACTGAACACCAGAACTGACAAGTCATGTGTATTTTTGTTTGTCACCCAAACCCTGCCACTCCATCTCAGGCTCCATAGATAGATTAGGCTCGATCCAATCATCAGGGATCCACCTACCTGCAAGGGTGATTGGACTCGATCCAATCATCTTTGCCAAACTTTTCCAGCTTTGCACCTAAAATGAATGTCTTTGACTTGTTCTTTCCGGACTCCCCAGCAAACCAGGTGAACTGAGCCTCTTCCCCTTTGGGTATTTGCCACTGTTAAACATTTAGATGTCTGTGGGCTCCACGTCCGTTCTTGTTCCAGGTCTCAAAAGCACAGAGACAGTGTGGAATGGCATGTGTTACGGTTCAACAAACCTTTATTATTTTGGGGGATGCTGGGGACTGAACCCAGGGCCTCGGGTATGCTAGCATTGCTCTACCTCTGAGCTACGTCCCATCTAATAAAACTTTACTTAATGAACACATTATTTGCTAATACCAGCTCTATAATGTGCCACCCTCTTCCTGATCCAACATTTCCTTTCCTTGGGAAATAATTCTGGAGTATGTACTTCAACCCAAGTTCAATTACACCTTACAAAAGCCTTTGGAAATCAGGGTACATAGAAGCCAGGGGTCTTGTCCAGGGTCACATGATGAGGAAGGAGCAGAGTAAGAGTTCAAACATGGCCCTCTGGCCCCAGAGCCCATCCTCTTCCCTAGGGCTCTCCCCAGCCTGCGGTGCTGGGGATGGAACCCAGGGCCTCATGCACGCTGGGCAAGGGGTCTACCACTGAGCTACACCCCAGCCCCCAATGACTCAACCTATCTACACCCAGGACCCTTTCAGCTTGGGACCCCTAAGCTTCTGGAACCCGCTCAGAATAGTGTTCTCAATCCACAAAATAGTACAAAGCACTATAGCGTGGTAAGACAATACCCTGGATTCCATCGGTGTAGAATCATGCGTACTGTTTCTTCAGCTATGCTTCATGAATTTGTATATCCAAAACTGAAGGAAATACTAGATTCCTATCAGAGCTCAGTGAAAACAAAGATTGAATTTTTTATCCAGGTTCAGAGACCTCTTGAATTTCATCTTTGTGTCACGGTCCCTGTGTGAGATCTCTTCACTGCCTTTCACACACTTAAACAGCTTCAGTCCTGGGAACTGCTCTTACTCCCGAGTGACAATGTGTCTCACTATATTTCTTCGATCCTTACACTGCACCTTACGGCAAAGCTACCTGCATCCTTTCTACCCCTCACTAGCCTCACGAGGCAGCAGTTTTAGGCTACTGCTCCCCCCGCTCCTCTGTTCTGGTCCCTTCATCGCTGAATTTAAACGGACTGCAACTACTGTATGGATGAATCAGTTCTCTAATGACAGCTGGCAGTCACAGGCTGCTTCCTGCGCAGATGCTATGCTAAACAGCTGCACTCTTTGAATCACCCTTTTCCGCACTCCGCCAGGTAAGAATGGTTGCGCCAGTTCTAACATTGCAGAGACTGAGCCAAGGATGAATGGCAGCACAGGAGTGTTTGCCAGGGGCCAATGTCCTAGCTTCGCCTTTCATCCACTTACCCCTCCTAACAGCCTCTGGAGCAGAGAGGTTCTGTTACACCTGCTTTATGGATGGGAAGCAGGGGAAAGAGAGAGCAATCATTTGTTCAGGAACACTCAGATATCAGGGGCAGAGCTGTCTTGAACCCAGGCAGGTTGGTGTCCCTGAGAACCCAGCTTCCTGCCATATCACGCTGCCGCAGCTAAGGAAAGGGAAAACTAGGGATGGAACCCAGGACTTCTCATTCCAAAGCGACCTTGACATTGGGTCAAGCTTGATGACTGACTCAGGAGCTGCTGGCAGTGGCTCGTTCCTGTGAATGAACAAAAACACGTGTTGACTCAGCAGCCACGGGCGAGATTGTCAATTCAGTGGTTTGAGAGCTAAGTCGGAAACCACAGATCTCATCTACGTGAATGATTACTAAGAAAAGGACGGTAATTCAACCTTTGAGAAATGCGATGGAGGCAGGGCCACCGTCTCTACAGGCACGATTCAGAGGGAGCTAGACTAACTTAACAGTTGTTTTGGTTGGGGGAAAAGCTCAGTGGTAGAGTGTATGCCTACCCTGTGCAAGGCCTTGGGTTCAATCCTTAGACCCCACCAAGGAAAAAAATCAAGAGCGTATAACTGAAAACTATTAAGTAAACAAGTGTTCTCTATTTTAAATTCTGATGAAGACAGTTGCTACTTGCCACCAAGGGGAAAAATATTCTTGGGGCTACAAGTGACAATTGTGATCAAAGCACTATTACCCCAAAAGCAACACTGCCCTGAAATAGTTTGACTTTGTGCTGAAGGTCAGCTTCTGCCTGTGAGGCCCTCTATCTCTAGCATTCACGTTGACCTTTGGGAAGGAAAGTACTATCAAAATTAATTAATACTCGCTGGGCTCGATGGCACACACCTGTAATCCCAGTTGCTCAGGTGGCTGAGGCAGGAAGATCGCAAGTTCAAAGCCAGCTTCAGCAATTATAGAGAGCCTAAGCAATTTACTAAGACCCTATCTCAAAATAAAAAATAAAAAGGGCTGGGGAGGGCTGGAGCGGTGGCTCAGCGGTTTCGGCGCTTGCCTGGCAAGCACGAGGACCCGGGTTCAAACCCCAGCACCACGTACACAACTGAGTGTTGGAGCAACTAAGGCCATGTGAAAAAATAAAGTTGTTTCTCTCTTTCTCTGTCTCTCTCACTGTCCCTCTTTCTTTAAAAAAAAAAAAAAAAAAGGGCTGGGGATGTGGCTCAGTGGTTAAGCACCTCTGGGTTCAATCCCTGGTACCGAAAATTATTAATTAATACTCAAATTTATCTGATTATGTCATAAATTTAACTTTTGTCAAATTCAAGTATTCAAACATTCAAGTATTTTTCCTCCAAATAAGAAGCAAGACATTGGGCTGGAGCGGTGGCTCAGCGGTTACAGCACCTGCCTTGCATGCTCCACTACGGGAGTTCAAACCCCAGCACCACATACACAGTGAAGTCTCAGAGCAGCTAAAGGCCACATGAAAAACTAACTGAAGTTGTTTCTTGCTTTCTCTCTCTCTCACTGAAAAAGAAAGAAAGAAGCAAGACATCAGGGGACATATTTTGTTTCCTCCTGAAATTTTAAGGATGATATATTACCTACCAAATAACTCCAAGCGCAAGTCAGTCATTCTAGTTCTTCCTGGGTTTCCACTACAACGGAAGATCACTAAAAAAAAAAACAAAAAAAACCAACATTGGTTTTCATTAAGATTTTTTGTTTGTTGTGTTAAAATGTTGTCATACCAATTCAGAGTTCAAACGTACCTGTGTGCAAGCTGTAAACACCTGGATGTACACATGTGTACGTAAACACACACACACGCACATGCATACGTACTGTCTGCAGGGTCTGTTGCATGTACCCTCAAGCCATTTCCAAGTTTCATGTTACTATCCAGTTATTCTTGGAGCTGGCGTTCAGCTACCGGCAGCGCTTAGCACACCTGAGGCCCCGGGTTCAACTGACAGCACCAAAATAAATAAAGTCTCAACAAATAATATATTGCTCTCTATCCCTTGTTGGTCCAATGAATTCAACAGCACAGCACGTATGGAGCGTCTGATGTGCATCTGCCGCCGTCGGCCGTATGGAGCATCTGATGCGCGCCTGTCGCTGTTTACTTCTCCTACTCTGCATCCTGCACTCCTGGCTTCCTTGCTGCCTGCTGCGGAGTCTTTGGCTGACGGCTGACGTGCGTGCGCTTCCGCCCACTCTCTGTATGACTTGCTCTCTTATCTTATTCAGCTGTTCTCCATGGAAAAAAAGCGTTCCTTGACCACATCTACAAGGGCATGCACTTGTGCGTACACACGATTCTCTTCCGTTTCACTCTCATTCACGGTGCATATTACTGCCTGGCACACACAATCATGTGCTGCTCAGTGATATTTCAATCAATGATAAGCGCACATATGCCATCATGGTCCCCCAAATATTCTATTGCCTAAGGACTTCATGGTCATCTTAGTAAGTGTACGTAAGATACTCACACAACAAAATTGCATCACGATGCTTTTCTCAGAATGCGTCTCATCTTTAGGCAACAGGTGACTTTATCTAGGTGAGCATGAGTTTGTCTGTCTTTCCCCACTGAGCAAAAGTGCCCTGAGAAAGGACACCCTTTGTTCCCTGTGGTAAACCTGGCACCAAAAGTTATGCCAACGGTTCAACAGCAACTTCTTGAATGAGTTTTACTGTCCTGTAAGGCATGTAGATGATAAAGCACCCTCACAACGGCTTTTACAGACCTCTGAGAAAGGCCACACAGTGTCACAGATACAACCACACTGGGACAAAGTGCTATGAGAATACAGAGAAAGTTTCCTGGAGGGACTAGCACTGTAATTAGGTTTTATGGGATGCAGAACACCCTGCAAGGCTGACAAGGCAGCAGAGGGCATTCGAGAGGGAACTGCATCTGTGGAAGCCACAGGAGGCAAAGTACAAGGTACCTTGCAGAACAGAGAAAATGAGGGACAGGAAGACTTTGAAAGACAGGGAATAAAAGCTGTTTGAACCACACTGTGGCAGAATGGCAAGGTGGCTGGCATATCCACTGTTAATTTCTTGGTACTGGGAACTGAACCCAGAGGGGGTTAACTACTCAGCCACAACCCTAGCACTTTTTATTTACTTATTTATTTTTAAGAGAGGACAGTGAGAGAGAGACAGACAGACGAGACAGAGAATCAATTTTTATCGAGTTTTTCACATGGCTTTCCTTGCTCTGACACTTAGTTGCGCACATGGGTGCTGGGGTTTGAACCAGTGTACATGCGCATGCCGGGCAAGCACCGTAACTGTTGAGCCACTGCTCCAGGCCCTTTATTTATTTATTATTTATTTATTTACTTATTTATTTATTTATTTAGAGACAGGGTCTTGCTAAGTCCTTTAGGGCCTCACTAAGTTGTTGAGGCTGGCTTTGAATTTGTGATCCTCCTGTCTCAGCCTCTGAGATGCTGGGATTAGAGGCATGGGTCACTGCTGATTTTAACACCCTATATATGAGTCACTGCCAAAAACAGCAGGTCCACAGAGGTCACCAAAATACTTTGCCCTCACCCTGGGTATAGCCACTGCTTAACATCTCTGAAATCAGTGGGCCTGGAGATAAGGAAGGGACCTCCACAATACAGTCAAGGGGCAGGGGGCAAGAAGTAGCCAGGAGTTTTGACAGATTCAAATGGGAACGGCTGGGTGGAATACTGACCGCCCATTGAGAGAAGCTGGTGTGCCTCCGGGACCGTTCTACACTTCCCCAATCCAGGGATCTGAAATCACCACGGACGCAGATGAGCACGGGTATGCGCAATAGGAAATAACGAGAAGGCACTCAACATTTCCACTGCTTTGCGCTCGGTGTTTTACGTGGGATCTCACTAGGTCCTCACCAACTTCTAGCAGACAGCACTGTTCACACTTAACTGAAACCCTCAACAGATGTCACTCCCACTGCTGGAACTAAGATCTTTTCCAAACAGCCACCAACGAGGTGCTCAGAGCCGGGACTGGCCGCTGCGACACACGAGGCCCTGGGGCTGGGCACGGGCGACACCGTGGCGCTCTCCCCGAGCCCGTGCGCGGCGGTCTGCAGCGCGAACCCCGGACCCGGAGGCGCCCACGGACCGCGCTTCGCACCTGCAGGCCTCTTCCCCGGAAGTCCAGGGCGCGGGGGCACCGGGACCCCAGCGTGGCCGGGACCGGCTCAAAGCGCTCCCACGGGACCTTCCGGGGTGCTTCTGTCAGTGGGCGAAGGGCCGCAGGGCAGGAGCGCGGCGGGAGGCCCCGCCCCTCGCCCCGCCCATTGCGGCCCGTCTCGTCCAATCCCGGGCGCCGCCGGAAGAACGGCCCACGGAAGTAGGCCCAACGTCACTGCGGGCGCGTCGGCCCGCTTCCGGCGCGCGGCGCGCCTTGGGAGGGTTGCTTGGTGGCCCACGCTCGGGGGGCTTTTCACACCGCCTGGCGGCTGAGGCGGAGCTGTGTCTGGGACCCCGCACAGACGCGGTGTCAGAATTTCCCCCTCGCTCCAGCGCGGCCTCAAATGTCAGCGCTCGCCCACTCTTCTCCGGTCTCGCCGACCTAACCTTTCGGGGGTTCGGCGGGGAAATTCGCGGTGTCGGCCGGACCTCCCTGCCCCGAGCCCGGCCTTCCCGCCGTGTCGAAAGGCGCTTTTATCTAGCGCCCCCAATGTCTTCCTTAAGCCCAAGTGACTTGTGTCCCTGAGGTCGAATGTCTGTGATGTGAGAAATCAGATTAAAATAGGAAGACGTTGATTGAAATCATATCGTGGACTACAGGGTTCTACACCCGGAAAGCCCTAATCTAAAAATATCTATCCACGTGCGGTGAAAATCAGGATGACGCTAAGCGGCCGTGGCCGAGCACCTGCTGTGTGCCAGGAGCACGGCGGAGGATGCGACGGTCAGAACCGGGAGGTCCTCTTCTGAACACGGCCACGAATAAGTGAGCGAAGGAGAAAGTGCTGCGGTCATAGACGGTGGCCGCTAGGATGAGAGGTCCGAAGAAGGAGGGCCCCGTGCAAACAAGCAGCAAATGCCCGGAAGCAGCCTCAGCTGCGTGGATCAGGATGATTCTGGGGCAATGGGGGTGGTGATTGAGAGCCAGGATCAGAAGGGCCCTGTTGCTAACACAGCCAAGCCACTTCCCCGTTATTGGTTGTGAATTCCCCAGAGCGGAACACCATACCTCCTTAAAGGCTGCAACTGCTGCAAGAAATTAAGCTCCTTGAAAACAGGGAAACTTTAGTTCGTACTTTCCACAATGTAGACCTGTCAAACGTTGAGTTAAAAAAGTGGTGGATTGTACAGGGTTGTTCTACCCGGAAATGGGGTGAACTAGAGGTGTCTTCATTACCAGTACTAGTAATATTGGGGGGGGGGTGTCAATGGTTGGACTTTTTTTGGCTTTTTTCTATAAAAGTGTGAGGAGAAATTCAAATGAACTATAGAGAACCAAGGGTTTTACATCATTAATTCTGACGTCGCATGGTGGGTAGAGTGTGAAAACTGGCATCAGAATATCTGAATTTGACCAAGACCGGAGGACCTTAGCACAGTCAATTCACCTTTCTGGCCTCAACCTTCACACATGGAAAATAAAAACTGTGTTAAAACCCTTCAGGAATTCAATACCTGTATATTGTCTAAAGCTAGTAGATGAGAAAGAAAACGTGAGCATACTATTTTAAAATACATAATCATCAGCAGAAATGATTTAAGGAGTTGAAAATATTTGCTTCTGGGAGTGGAGCTGAAGGTCTGCAGCAGTTTTCAGTCTGAGGACTACTGCTGTGTAGCAAAACCTGACCAGCACAGTTTGCCATCTGGCTGTGGGGGTTTTGCCTCAGGTTGCTAGTTGTGCAGCTCAACTGGGGCAATTCTGTTCCACAGGTGTTCATTCTGAAACCGGTGTTGAGGGGGCAGCAGCAACTGACTTCCCCCAGGGGAAAGCTCTTCCTATGGCAGTCTAAAGGTGCAAAAGCACAAGCCTGATCATTAGGTCAGTTCCTTCAAGACTTCAGTCTGATGTCTGTTAACATCCCATTGGCCAAACCCAGAAGTCAAGAGACAAGTACACTCACACATACAGATGGAAGGGGAAGGCATGATTATTTCTGAAAAATAATACCATCTACCATAAGTAATAGTTGAGTTTTAAAAACTGCAGTGTATTAATTTGATAAAAATTAATACCAACTCAGCTCCATTGCAGTTCTTGCTATTTATTTTTCATTAGTATGATCTAGTTTTACATACTGGAGGGAACTTGTTACATATTCATGCATACATGACTATTAGCATGGTGAGATAGTAAGTTAAGGCCCATCCTAGTCCAGGATCTCCCCCCTTCTTCCATTCCCGGATCTCATGTCTCCTCTGTAATCCCATTGTGCTACAGTTTGAAATGAACATATACATGTATAATAATTGTTGACATTTCTGAGTTTCTCTGCCTGCCTGTGCATAGCTAGCCTTCTAATGGGAGTTGAATGTTCCTAGTTGTATTGATGATCCCCCTTACCCTTCCCTCCCTTCCCTGCCTCCCTCCCTTCTCCCCCCACTTTCATCGGTACGGATCACCCAGTTTATGTAAAATTTCAACTATGGAGAGTTTATCACTTGATCTCAGCTGACTGTCATCCTGTCTTAGGTTTTACTCTAGCTCCCGCACATGACAGAAAATGTAAGTCTAGTTCACTTCTTGCTGTGTGGATGTCTCAGGAGCATTAGCGCCTGTTTCTCCACTCCCCATTTTTACTGTTGTGGTTGTCTTGTGCTGCAACAGAATACCAGCAGGCCCTCTTAAGAGCTTACTATGGCAACTAGAGTAAAAGAGCTTGCCTTCTTTTGGTTTTCCTGACATCCACTTAAATCCTTCCTTGGTTCATGAAGCACACCTCTGACCACTCACCTTCCCTCTGCCACTCCTGTTTCCCACACTCTTCAAAGCTGACGGGGGGGGAGCTTTTGCCTGCTTCCTTTGCAAACAGCCAAAGGTGAAGTCACTGCAGCACTCCTACAACAGTTTCTTCTGAAAGTGTCAAATGATTAAAGACATTTTAAACGTTTGCACAAGTATGGAGTGTTACTGAAAGACGTGTTATATAAAGACTTCTACAATTATGGTAATTAAATAAAAACACCCTCACCACCACTGTAAAGAGCACATTAAATGTATGAAAGCACTTTGCAAACTAGCAACAAAAAATCAAATGTTACTTCTTGAAATTAAATGTAATTTTTATATCTAAATTGAGACCTTGAAAACACTGACATATTTAAAATGCCATTTGAGCCAGGTGTGGTGGCGCATGCATGCCTGTAATCCCAGTGGCTCTGGAGACTGAGACAGGAGGATCACGAATTCAAAGCGAGCCTCAGAAACATATATGAGACCCTGTATCAAAATAAAAAAATAAAGGAGTAGCGATGTGACTCAGAGGTTAAGCACCCCTGGGTTCAATCCTAGGTGCCAAAAACAAAATAGTTTGAACTCATATATTATTGGTGAGTGCTAAATGGTTTAGCTTTTATTGGGTTGCTCAAAGGTACTTCCCACTGTTGGGAAGTACCCTCCAGTTATACCTGCACAAGTAGGTCATGTGTATAAATAAGGTTATGCGATGTGGTACTCTCTGTACAGTAAAATAATTGGAATAGATAAACTATGGAATATGCCCCCAATGGTATACCATGGATGTCCATGCAATAGATGTGTGTACTTGTGTGTAGGGATATGTGAAGAACAAAGTTTATAGTGCAAAAACGTTTACGAGAGGAAGACGGTAAACAATAGAGTTACATATGTGCTTGCACAAAGAAGTACTGGAAGGACTCACAGAAACCAACAACACCTGTAGGGTACAGGGATAGAACTGGACCAGGTCACGGATAGGAGTCTGCTCAATGTAACCCTCATCATCTTGATTGTTTGAAAGTGGCAAAAGCATTAATATTACAAAACTTTATGTTGGGGGCTGGAGTGGTGGCTCAGCGGTTGGAGCGCTTGCCTGGCATGCACGAGGACCCGGGTTCAAACCCTAGCACTACGTACACAACGAAATGTCAGAGCAACAAAAGCCACATGAAAAACTAAAAAAAATTGATTCTCTCTTTAAAAAAATGTTGCGCAATGTAAACAAATTTAACCCACTACGTATTTAGTAGACTTAGTCGCTCAGCACTTAGTTGCCGCAGTCTCAGCAGCAGGCGCTTCTGACAGCGTGGACAGAGAAGCCGCCCATACAATGACCGGATGACGCGCCGGGGCACGAAGGAAGATACGCGTGCGCAGAAGGCTCCGCGCGGCAGCCCCACCAGGGCACATGCGCAGCGGCAGAGCGGGGCGTGGCCGAGCGAGCTCCGCCTGGCGTGACGCACTGACGCAGGGCGCGAGTCTGCGCAGTGCGGCGTCGAGTCCTGGAGGCGCGCGTGCGTGCGGAGGTGCGCCGCGTTCGCTGGGCCCGGGTGAGTGGTCCCGGCGCCGCGGGGGTGGGGACGCGCTGAGGTCGTGCGCGGTGGGAGGCGGCGCGGGATGCGGAGGAGCGCCCGCGGGCATCAGCGGGCGGCGTGGGCGCGGCGTCCGGAAGGGCGCAGTCCTGGGGCCTGTGGCCGCCTGCGCGTCCCTGCGCCCGGTCGGGGCGAGTTGGCCCTGCGCGCTCTGAAGCCCTTTTTTTAAAGTGGGCTGTGCGTGGGCGGCCAGCCCTCCCGGGGGCAAAGGCTGAAATTTGCCGAATCTGTTCCTGCCGGGAGCGGGGACGCGTTCGGAGGTGCAGCCCCGCTAGCTGACGCCCCCTCCCCGAGGTTCGCGGTCTCCTATTGAGACAGCAGATCCCCTTCGAAGCTCTCGCAGCCAGATTGCCAAAGATTGTTTCAGTTTTTTTGCGGTGATATTCGGTGTAGTTGTTCTTCTATGAAACAGTACTTGAAAAACAATCTCCTTGCATTGTGTAAAGTGCCAGACCCACACACTTGTGTTTTAGAAAACTTCATGTTTAACATATTAGAAATCAGGGTTAAGTAAACGTGGTATAGAGCCTGGCCTAGCATACCTCGGCGGTATACTAGGGAGGCCGAGGCAGGAGGATGCCGAGTTGAAGGCCAGCCTGGCAACTTAAGGAGACTGTGCCTTAAAAAAAAATTAAAAGGATGGGTGTGTTGCTGGGATATAGCCCCTGAGTTTAATCCCCAGGTGGACAAAATTAAATAGAAAATGGAAGCAACACTAACGTGCTAGCAACGTCACTGTTTCCTTGTCAGAAATAGAGCAATTAAACTTACCTAAGCTGTCAACCCAACATGCTCCCCCCAGTACTTAACAGAATCATTTCCCTAGGAGGTACTTATTCTGCTTGAAAAGGTTCCTAAACCTACTGTTTCGGCTGTTGTAGGGTTGCAGTGAAAGTTTTTTGAAACTTTTCTTTTTTTCTTTCTATTTTTTTTTTTTTTTTTAAGGCTTTAGAAATACAGCATCAAAATGGCTTCAAAAAGAGCCCTGGTCATTTTGGCCAAAGGAGCAGAGGAAATGGAGACCGTCATCCCTGTGGATGTCATGAGACGGGCTGGGGTAAGTACCTTGCTGTTTACCAGTCCTCATTCTTTAGAAAGATTTGGATTTTTAAGTCTTTGAATAAAATGATGTTCAAAGTATTTAATGAAATATTTTAAGTGTATTCAAAATTACAGTGATTACATAATAAATACCCATATATTCACTACCCATCTTTAATACGTATTAACGTCTTGCCTTATTTCTTTCAGATCCATTTTTTTCTCTTTTTCTTTTAAGAGAGAGAGGGACAATGAGAGAAAGAATCAGTTTTATTTAGTTTTGCTTTTTTAAAACAGAGACAGAGAGACAGAATTAATTTCTTTTAATTTTTTCACATGGCTTTCGTTGCTCTGACACTTAGTTGCGTACGTGGGTGCTAGAGTTTGAACCCTTGTACTCACGCATGCTGGGAAAGTGCTGTAACCTCCGAGCCACCACTCTGGCCCCCTAGTTTTATTTAGTTTTTCATGTGGCTTTCATTGCTCCGAGACTTAACACTTCCTTGTGTCCAGGTGCTGGGGTTTGAACTTGTGTCCTCACGCATAGGCAAGCACCATAACTGCTGAGCCTCCTCGCCACCCCCCCTTTATTTCTTTTTAAGAGACAGAGTGTCACTCCACTGTCCAGGCTGGTCCTGCGCTCCTGGGCACAAGCAGTCCTCCTGCCTCAGTCTCCACAGTAGCTGGGACAACAGG
Source organism: Aplodontia rufa (assembly GCA_004027875.1). Taxonomy (NCBI): domain Eukaryota; kingdom Metazoa; phylum Chordata; class Mammalia; order Rodentia; family Aplodontiidae; genus Aplodontia; species Aplodontia rufa. The sequence continues at coordinate 14,708 of PVKS010021695.1, read as the reverse complement.
CATGTGTCAGTGTCCACAGCCTTGGACCCATTTCTTAAAGGTCAGGTGCTTTAAAGAATGTATTTAAGGTCCCCTTTGTAAAGTCAGTTCATCAGCACTAATTCTGTGCCAGACTTAATGCTAAGCACTTAATTATATAAACCTTACAACAACTGTTAGACGTTGCCACTCATTTTACAGCTGAAAAATCCGAGGCACAGGCCACTAAGTAGAGCCACTCGGTAGATGCAGAAGTCTGTCCACAGGGTCTGTTTGCTGTGTGCTCCTTTGGATCCGGAATTGAAAATCCAGTGTGTTCATTCGCTGTTGCTTGTTAATCCTGCACCGTGTGAATATGCAGCAGCCTTGTGCTGCTGCAGTGAGCAGCGCATGCGACTCCTGAAGATGCATGGAGGCCTTTTCAGGCCTTGCACCCAAAGTGGAATTGCTGGGCCAGGGACAGCTGTAGTCATCGTCACTATGTTTTGCCAAGTTACTCTCCAGGGCACCAGTATGTAGTCCCACCACACGGAAGGGAAATTCCCTTTTTTTTCTCCAGTACCAACTCTTGGTATTATCAGTTTTTAAAATTTTTGCAAAATAAAGTGTTTGACTTTTTAACTTGCTTTTCTACCTTATAAAAATGCCATGAGGTTTCAATGCAACAGGAATCTTGCAAGATGGGTTATTAATAGAACGATCGTGAAATTTGTCTCTTGAAGCAGAACACTTGTGGGAGAAAGGGTGTTCTAGCCAGACAAGGTGCCGGGACAGTGGCTACAAGTTGGGGTTGTCCCAGGCAAATCTGGACAGACCTAGCTATTAGATATATTTAGTCAGTGTACTTGCTTAAGTCAGTATGATTTTCTTGCAGTATGTACTGTCGAGTTGTTTTATTTTAAGAGAGAGAGGGAGAGAGTGAGAAAGAATCAGTTTTATTTATTTTTTCATCTGGTTTTTGTTTTTTGACTCTCAGCTGTGTATGTAGTACTGGGGTTTGAACCTGGCTGCTTGCACATGCCAGCCAAGTACTCTAACCGCTGAGCCTCTGTTCCAGCCCCTCGGGTTATTTTAAAACCCAGGACAGCTGTGAAAATGTTATTCTTAATTTTATGTTTCAGCATTCTTAAATATTAAAATGTCTTTGTCTTAGATTAAGGTCACCGTTGCAGGTCTATCTGGAAAAGACCCCGTACAGTGCAGCCGTGATGTTGTCATTTGTCCTGATGCCAGTCTTGAAGATGCACAAAAGCAGGTTTGTTTTCCGTATGTGGAATTATTCCTTCATATGGCTTCTGTTTTAGTGTCTTGAAATTTTTTTTTTTTTAATTAAGAGAAGGACAGTGAGAGAGAGAATCAGTTTTATGTAGCTTTTCATGTGGCTTTCATTGCTCCAACACTTTGTTGTGTACGTGGTGCTGGGGTTTGAACCCGCAACCTCGAACATGCCAGGCAAGCACCGTAACTGCCGAGCCAGTGGTCCAGCCGCTTACAATGTCCTTTAACTGTATGTAAGACTTTTAGAGGGCCTGAAGTGGTAGCTCAGTGGTAGAGTGCTTGCCTGGCTTGCACAAGGACCTGGGTACATGTGTACAGGTGCCGGGGTACAAACCCACGTCCTCACACCTGTTCCAGGCTCCAGCACCACATGCACAACTAAGTGGAAGAAAAACAAAAACAATAAGAAAAAATAAAATTAACTCTGACTCTCTCTCTTAAAAATTAAAAAAAAAAAAAAAAAAAAGACTTGTTAGAACAGTCTTCTTTGAAGGAAGTTATTTTCCTTAGAAATGTCCCCCAGTAAACTGGGAGCACTCTACCCGTGGAAGGTGGCACTTAATAGATCCTGCATTTGTGCTGAGTAAGAGGATGGGTGGGCACGTGGATGGGTGGACGGGAGCTCAGGAGGAGCTGGTGCAGCCTTGTTCCGCCATCAGTGTTGTGGCTGGTGAAGGCAGGCTTGCCTCTTAAGACAGGTTTCACCTGCTGAAAGAGAAGCAGGTGCTACAGTTCCATCTACTTCTGACTCCTTTTTCTACAGCTGTTCATTTATTTTTATGACAGCTTTGTAATTATGCATAGTGTTTGGGTTCCTTCTGACAAAATTACACATACAAGGAATTTTATTTCAATCCCCATTCCCTCCCCCACTTCCCCGCCCCCATCTTCTCTACTGATCTACCTTTCACTCCTCTTATCCATTTTTAATTGGTGTTTTCTACTTACACATGAAAGAGACTTTCCCTTTGGTACAGTGGTGCGTCTGTGATGTGATTGCTTTTGGTTCACTCCACGTTTCTTCCCTTTCCTTCCCTGCTCCCTCATTCACCTGCCTCTGCTCCACTGGCCCTGTCTTTATGGTCAGCTCTCTCCCCATCTGCCTCCTTGGCTGTTTTGCTCCGGGCTCCACCCGTGATTCTCTGAGCCTGGCTGATGTCACTTGGCATGATTTTCTCCATTTCCATCTAAAGCTGCTTTGAACTTTGCTCTTACAGTGCCACCAATGTAATTTGATTCTTTTTACATGAAACAGCTCCATTCAGGGAGGAGAGAGAGAGAGAGAATCAGTTTTTATTGAGTTTTTCACATGACTTTCATTGCTCTGAAAGTTGTATACGTGGTGCTGGGGTTTGAACCTGTGTACTTGCACATGCTAGGAAAGTGCCGTAACTGCTGAGCCTCCACTCCAGCCCTATTTAGTTCAAATTTTAAAGAGAGAAAGAAATTAGATACTTCACATTTCTTCTGTTTAGTTTTGAGTTTTGCTTCATTTAAAACAACAGTTAGGGGCTGGAGTTGGTGGCTCAGTGGTATTGCGCTTGCCTGGCATGCATAAGGACCTGGGTTCAAACCCAGCACCATATACACAACGAAGTGTCAGAGCAACGAAAACCAGATGTAAAACTAAGTTAAGTTGATTCCGTCTTTCTGTCTTTCCAAAGAATAAATAAAACAGTAGTTAGATATTTATGATTTTAAAAAGTATTTTTAGCCAGGTGTGGCTCATGCTTGTAATTCCAACATGTTGGGAGGCTGAGGCAGGAGGATCACAAGTTCAAAGCTAGCTTCAGCAACTTAGTGAGTCTCTGTCTCAAAAAAATTTTTAAAGGGTTGGGGGTGTGGCTCAGTGGTTAAGCACCTCTGAGGTCAATTCCTGGTATCAACAAAAAAAAGTAGAAGTAATTCTAAAAAGTAGAGGTTGCGCTAAATACACACTAAAGCTTCATTCTGTGATTTTTTAATGATTGAAATTTTAAACTTTTGTTGGGACAATGTCCACATTTTTATTGGAGCGTTAGTGTTGTACAGAGTGATGGGGTTTGTTGTTACGTATTTGTTCATGCACACAATCTAACAGTGTAATTTGGCCAATATCCCTCCCCAGAACTTGAGGTTGTTTAGATTTCTAAGATGTTTTGGTGTTTGGGACACTAAAATATCATGTCATTTTTCTCTTCCCCCACCACGTTCCAGTTTTTGTAAGGTTAAAAATATCTTTTTCCTATATCTTTTATTTAGAATTTACTTTCAGCTTTCAGAATTGCTATGTGCCCTGTTGTTGAATAATAATTCAGGGCTGGGGATGTGGTTCGGTTGCAGGGCCTGGCATGGGCTGGGTCCTGGGTTCAGTCCCTGGCATGGCGGGAAACAAAAGGACAGTTCATGTGAGACGGATGTGTATGTACAGTCAAAGGGTTGCGCGTGCACACATGCCCATGGCAGCTGTGTGCTCCTGCCATTGATGACCCCGTCCTTCCTGTATGTGACGGTCGTCTCGCTGCGGCTGTGTGGCCCAGTCGTCTCAGCTCCTGGGCCCAAGCCGTTGCCTCAAGTCTCCAGCCCGCCTGCCTTTTCCCAAGCGTGCCATCATGTTGTACTGCATTCCGCCTGTGTTACTAAGTACAGATGTTCTGCGTTTTTAATTTTTTTGCTAGTGAAATTTCATCACAAGTACACATCATAACTTATTTAAAATTTTTTAAATTTGGTGCTGGAGATTGAACCCAGGGCCTCATGCATGGTACGCGTGTGCTTTACTGCTGTTCTTTTGACAGATACTTGTATTGTCTCCCAGGTCTTGCTTGTGTCCACATTTAAAATGCAAGAGTTATTAGATTGTCACTTTAATGTGCATTTGAAATAAAACTTTTTTCTTTTTAACTTTCAAATTATTGCAGGGACCGTATGACGTGGTGGTTCTACCAGGAGGCAATCTGGGTGCACAGAATTTATCTGAGGTAAAAACCTGTTCACTCTTACACGTCTGTAAGGCTGCAGGTGGGGGAGTGAAGCAGGCGTGTTGGTGTTTGCCTGTGTTCTGTGCAGTTTGTTATATGGATATTTCAGGAAGGCTGTGAAAAAACGAGAAAGGGCAACTAAAATGAGCCCAGTGGTGCTCTAAGCTTTTTAGAAGGCTGATAGCATTTAGCTGAGCTGGTGGGACAGGAGTTCTGCATCGATTCAGCCAGCACTCATGCGTAGGAGCATTGGTGTCTACCAGCAGAAGAGTGATCGGCCTATGTGAAGGGTTAAGCCCAAGAAGCTGAGGGCCCAGCTGTCTGCTCAGCAGTCGTGCAGGGAAGGCTGCGGGGCCAGAGGTGCCAGCTTGAATGAAAATGGGTTCAGAGGAGGCCACATGAGGAGTCACCAGGATAAAAGAAGTGGGACTGGGCTGAGCAGGCGGGCAGGGCAGACAGAGAGATGGGAAGCAGGTGGAGTTGGGCATCAGGGATGGTGTCTTGGTAAGTGTGTCCTCACTCTGCCATCTGAAGACCCAGACCCACGTCCTTGACCTCTATGAAGCACGGGAGGGCAACGGTCAAATGTGCCAGGAGATGTTACTTTTTCTTCTCTTTAAGTGTAGAAAGGTGTCTTTTAGGACACATTGATTGGGTATAAGAATATAGATATGTTAGAATTTGGTAATTTTCATATTAATGATTTAGAGATATTTTTGGAAAATCGATTGACGCTCTTGTGGTTTAAGCTAAAATACGATTTGGCCAAAGTTTTCCTGGCAAGAGGCGGGTTTGTGTCCTGATGACAGCTGGCTGTGTTTTGGTTTTCTTTGACCAGTCTGCTGCTGTGAAGGAGATCCTGAAGGAACAGGAGAGCAGGAAGGGCCTCATCGCCGCCATCTGTGCAGGTAACGTGCCTTAGCAGCCCAGGTGGAGTGCAGCTGCCCACGGACCGGCTCACCCCTCTCCAGAAGGTTCTGTAACTTCAGGAAGTGGGAGGCGTCTGTCTTGGTGTGCTTGGTTGGGGTGGCACGAAGTTTTGTTGTCCCAGCAGTGAGCCTGGTTGTTCTGCTTGGCCTTCCTGTGCCCGGGTCCACATTCTGTGTGACTTACTGTTTTCTGTGTGTGGTTGACCTCGGAGGAAAACACGGCCCTCTGGAATTCAGTAAACAGCTTGTTACAGCAGATCTTCGTGCCAGAAAGAATTCCTGCCAGCACCCAGTCAGCAGGAATCGCTGAGATAGAAACACGGTGGCTCTGCCCTGTGCTTGCCCTGCAGGCGAGGAGGCGGGCGCTTGCTGGACACTGCGTTAGCTGCCACATGGTTAGGACAGGGTCCTTGTGCTTGTCCCCGCGTCTCTGAATGTTGTTATCTGCGCCATCTTAAGTGCATCCTGTTGCCTGGGGACTGGAGGGGTGTTGTGCTGTCCCTCCTTCGCTCCCTGGCGGGGCCCAGTGCCCTACTGCCAGCAGAATGGTGCGTGGTTGGATGACTGGTTGATGTGGTGACATGTTGGTGTTCGTTGAGCGCAGTAGGCTTTTTCAGAAGCTGTCAGCAGGGACTTTGCACCGCAGCCACAGTGCTCAGTGTTCTTCCTGAGGGTTGCAGGTGAGAGAGACAGGGGGACGTCACGGGCCTTTCTTTCTCCCTCTCAGGAGTGGCGTTAGAGCGAGGCGGAGCTGTCAGGTGGGCAAGGCACCATGTGTGTGAATTCCTTCTCATGTTTTTAAAATCTCCCAGTTTGGGAGTTGGGCAGTTCAGGGATGGGTGCCTGCTTAGCATGCTTGAGGCCCTGGGTTCCATCCCCAGCACCCCCAAGAGCAATAAAACAGCCCCAGTTTTAGTTTGTAATGTGGCTCGTGGTCACCCACGTAAGACCTGTGTGTTTGAGAGCAGTTGGGTTAGACTGGGAAGGACAGCTTGTCCTGGCCAGCCTTGACCTCAGGCACCAGTTGCCCACTGGCTGCCTGCTGCCTGCCTGCTCTGGGGCACAGGGGTTCTCTAAGGCCCCTAGTTGCTGCAGCCCAAGCAGCTGCTCCCTCTTGGGGAGAACGTCAGAGATGTCACTAGTATGGTGTCTGCCTGCCGGCCTCTGGGGAGCGAGACTCATTCTCAGGTCTGTGACCAAAACAAGAAAGCGAGAGTTTGTCTGGGTTTGTTCCCTTACTGCTCTGTTCAAAGCAAAAATACGTCATTTTTGTCCTTCTGTGTTACTGAGGTAGCAAAATTGCCAGCCTCACGTGACTCACGGTCTTGTGCTCGGACAAGCTTGACTGCTGTGCAGGAGCGTGGACCTCACAGTAACCAGCTTCAGAAGGCAAACGGCACCAGCAGCGTGCTTGGCCTGATGACCGCCCTCCCCACCAAGGAGGTGGGGTGACAGTGGGGTCTGGTGGTTGAGCCCAGGGCTGCTCTACCCTGGGCCACATCTCCAGCCCTTCTCAGTTTTTGAGACAGGGCCTCGTGTGTGCAGGCTGGCCTCGAACTTCAGCCTCTTGCCACAGCCTTCTCGGTGCCGGGATGGCAGGTGTGCACCACTGCATCTGGCTGAGATTCCCATGTTTAAATTAGCAAATGAATCGATTTTCTGAAGTGCTGCAGTTAGACAGTGGGACCTGCTCTTGAACTGAACAGACATTAGCCCCTGAAGTGGGAAAGACACAGCTGAGAAGCAGATAAAAGGGTCTTTGCTTTGAGTGTGAATGTGGAGGTGGAGGAGTGTCCGTGTGGTCAGATGCTCTGGTCTAGGAACAGGGTCTGAACCAGGTCATCTGGAGCAGCTGGGGACTTGGCCTGGGTGTTGTTTTCAAGGCGTCCACCGGGTGGCGCTGTGGGATGAGGATTCTGCGGGCTCCACCCTCAGCTGCTTGCTCAAAGCCGAGCAGGGGAGACAGCAGCCCTTCCTGCGCAAGAGTGACGCAGCTGTGAGCTTACCACCTTAAGGCACCGCTGTACCACCTCCCAGGGAGCAGCCCGAGAACTCCTGCCTCACCCTGGCCACCCCTCGCTGCCGCCGTCATCATCTGCTGAAGCTTCCTGAAAGCACGAGATCCTGTAGGGTTTCTTACTTCTTCAGATCTTACCAAACAAACTAAAGCAGGTGGCTGACGAGTTTGGCCATCGTACATATTGTCTTGTGTGTGGAATAAAAATCAGGGTGGAGGAGGCGTGTCGAGGCTTGGAGATGAGACGAGTGAGGACTTGGTCTGAAGCTGACGGTGGGCAGCGTTTGCACTCGGTCGCCCTTCTGTCTTAGCGGCTGTGCCGAGTGGCCTGTAGCACGTCACTGCTGTCGCTGGGAAGGCGAGTCTGTGAGGCCCGTCTCGAATTGCAGAGGCTGTGCACACGTCAGCCTTCAGAAGGCCAGGGTGCTTCTAGTCCAGGTGAGACGTGAGGCCTTGGAATTTGTGGGTGCGACTTAGAGAAAAAGCTACAATAAAAACTGTAATCCCAGCGACATGGGAGGCTGAGGCAAGACGATCATGAGTTCCAAACCAGCCTCAGCAACTTAGCCCCTAAGCAACTCAGTGAGACCCTCTCTCAAAGTAAAATATAAAATGGGCTGGGGATGTGGCTCAGTAGTTAAGTGCCTCTGGTTTCAATCCCTGGTACCAAAAAAGTGGGAGCGGGGGTGCGGGGGTGTGAGGGCTAGGTGGTGGCTCAGTGGAGCCCTTGCCTGGCATGTGCAAGGACCTGGGTTCAAACCCCAGCACCACATACACAACTAAGTGTCTCTTTTCTTCTCACTCTCTTAAATTTTCTCAAGGTAATAAAGGCATAGGATTTTTGCAGTGCTGGGGACCAAAGCAGCTCTCCACGACTGAGCTGTATGCCCCAGCCACGTCTTCGGACTGTCACTGAAGCTGATCATTTTCAGTGACGTCGCTGGGGTAGAAATCTCTGGCTGGTGCTTGCATATTTCAGGCTTCATCTTGACAGGTTGAGGGTGTCACAGAGGGGCGTTTTCTGCGTGGCTCTTGTGTAAGTAGCGTGGAGTAAGCTCTTGTGCCTTCGTATCAGAGAATGAGTGTTCACAGTTGTCTCAGGGCAGGTGGCACGCTCTTCAGTACCTTAACAGTCACCCTGCTGAGCAGTTGGATGGGTGGGTGGATAAATGCATAAATGCGTATTGATTCTCCATTTTTCACTTCAGGTAGGAAAATTATAAAACATCAACAAAATCCAGAAGTTCTGAGGGTACTGGGTGCCTTTAATGCGTAGCTCAATCTTTTCTTTCGCTAAGAGTAAAGCAAGAAGTCAGACGCGAGGTGCCTGCCCCCGCCCCTCGCATTGTGCTCCTGGGTCCCTGTTCCTCTGGGAGGGCGTCCCTCAGTGTGCATGTGCCCTGTGGGTGTCAGGGTCACTCTTTTTGATGAAATGTTATTGAAGTGTTTGGCTTTGTGTACTTTGCCAGATGTGCTCAGTGAGTGGTTAATTGGAAATACACTTTATCTCTCGTACCAAGAAGTATTTGAGCTTCCGAATCATGGCTGTATTCTGGGTGAGAGCTTTGATTTTGTGGGTGCTTTTGCTGCTGGAGTTTAAGTGTGTCTTCTCTGTCTGCACTAAGATTTTATTAATCTTATTTCTAGGTCCTACAGCACTTTTGGCTCATGAAGTAGGTTTCGGAAGCAAAGTCACAACACACCCGCTTGCCAAAGACAAAATGATGAATGGGAGTAAGTATTTGCTGATTGTCACGTAGAAAAGGGTCTCGAAAACCGGATTGGCGCTGCTTGCAGCCAGCGTGGGGTGTGGGGGTGGGGGTGGCCTGGAGAGGTATTCTGGCGATGCTCTCCCTAAGGCTCCGCCAGCCGCGCAGGGTGATGTTTCAGACCTGAGGCAGCTTTCAGACGCGCATGCCATCAGTGAGTGCCTGCTTCCTGGGTGGCGTCTCTGGTGTAGGTGTCAGCCAGCTTATCTCTACAAATGCTGCTTCTGGTGCAGGTAAAGCGGGCAGGCCCCTCTCCTTCCCACCCTTCCCACCTTCAGAGGTGACTCCTGCAATTCCCTCCACGCTCTCCGCGTTGCTCCTCATCCATTTTAGTTTAACAGATGGGATTTGCTAAGTACGTTGCTCTGAGTCTGTTCTGTCTGCTTTTGAGATCTCCCTGCGTTGTGCAGTCTGGCGTCCACCTCCTGCGCTCAAAGAGTCCTCCTGCCTCAGCCTCCCGAGTAGCTGGGCTGACGGGCATGCAGCGCTGTGCTGGGCTGCCGCCCACCTTACATGAACATGATCTCGATGCCCTCAGCATGTGGGGGCGTGGGTGCTCACTGCTCGGTGCCCCCTCAGCGTGTGGGGGTGTGGGTGCTGTCTCTGGGTGCCTTCACGAGGGGCCTGTCCCCATCTTCCCGGGACCGACTGGGTGGCTTCTGCGAGTGCCGCTGTGCACCCTCTTCCTAGGCGAGTGACAACGTTTCAGTGTCTTGCGTTGTCTTAGTTGATGGACTCCATTGTTGTAGGGGCTGGGGGCATGGCTCAGTGTACAGTGATCCCTAGCACCCAAAATAAGAAGCAGAGGAGCAAACTTGATTCTTTGGAGCAGTTTCAGGTTCTCAGCGGAATGGATTGGAAAGTGGGGTCCCTGTGGCCCTCCCCTGGGACACGGCCTCCCTGCTGTCCCTGTCCTGCAGCAGGTGGGGCGCTTGTTGGAGTCAGATGCCTGCGCTGGCATGGATCACCGCCAGTTCCATTGGGTCCATTCTGGGAGGACGGGTCTGCATATTCTTGGATTTAATCCTAAGTAGTAGTGTTATTTTTTTGAAAATCTGTAAATTTTTGTTTTTCTGTCAGATATTAAGTTGTCAGTAATATTATCTCCATGAAAATTGATATATGCATATATATGTTTTTTTGTACCAGGGATTGAACCCAGGGTGCTTAATCACTGAACCGCATCCTCAGCCCTTTATTTTTTATTTTTTAATTTTGAAGCAGGGTCTCCTCAAGTCACTGAGGCTGACTTTGAACTTGTGATCCTCCTGCCTCAGCCTCCTGAGCCACTGGGATTACAGGCAAGCACCACCACCCTTGACAAAAATTGAGTTTTAAAAATCTCTGGCTTTGGGGCGTTTTAAATGTAGGAGTCCGGCTTACTTAGAGCTGGTGGAGAGGTTCTGGAGGATGGAAAGGAGAGAGGAGAGCTGGAGCGGGCACTGTGGTGGTCCGTGCTGGTGGGTGGGGGCGTTCTCTCCCTGCCATGGAGCTTCCATAGCAGGTGCACCCACATCGTCTTGGTGAGCCTGGGTCCCCAGTGCTGAGGAAGGCAGCTGTCGTCCTCCAGCCGCTCAGGCAAGGACCCCGAGGCCAAAGCCCAGGCCCTCTGGCAGCCGTGTGAGCTGGCAAGGCGGGTGAGGGAACAGTGCCTGGGAGGAGCAGGTGGCCGTGCTGGGCAGCCCCAGGTGATCTAAGGAGCAAAGGTCTTTAACTCGTCAGCTTTTAAACAGGTCATCTTTGTCCTTTGTGTTGCTGGTGGTCACCTTTTCTGCAGAAGGAGCCAGCAGGCAGGGTGGCACCTCCCCATGTGGCACCGCAGGTGGGCTCTTTGAGGCTGTTTCCTCATCTGCCACCTGAGAGTGACAGTAGCCGCTGCCTCAGGCTGGGATGGCTCAATGAGCCGACCTGGGTCTGTGCCCAGAGCACTCCTGCCCCGCAGTCCCAGCGGGAGGTGCCGTTGTTCTTGCTGCTGCCGCCGCCAGGTGCAGCTCATGCAGTGTGTGGGGCACGGCAGTGACAGACTGCCCTCTCTGTGTCCTTAGGATTGCTGTCAGGTTGATACCATTCCCATTTCACAGAAGGGAAAAGTGAGGCTCAGAGTGGCCAGGCAGCTGCTGGAGGGTGGACCAGGGACTCGAACCCAGAATTCTATGCTCAGGGGTTGACTGACTTTCTTAAAGGGCCAGTCAACAAGTATTTCAGGCTTTCTGGAACTTCAGGTCTCTGTGGCAACTACTCAGCTCTGGTTGTTCCAGAGTAGCAACAAAAGATGTGGAAACAGATGTGGCTTCGTGTCACTGAAACTTTATTTACAAAAACAGCTGGGCATGGTGGTGTACACAACTGTAATCCCAGTGTCTCAGGAGGCTGAGGCAGGAGGCTCCCCAGTTTGAGGCCAGCCTCAGCAGCTTAGCAAGACCCTAAGCACCTTAGTGAGATGCTGTCTCAAAATAAAAAGGCTGGGGATGTAGTTCAGTAGTTAAGCACCCTTGGGTTCAAAACATAAAACCAGCAGCACCCTTTAGTTGCTAGACCCTGCATCTTGGGTCTGCCCACGTGTCAGCTGTCTGTCTGAAGACACTTAGAGGGACAGTGAGAAAGAATCAATTTTAGTTTTTCATGTGGCTCTCATTGCTCCAACACTTCGTTGTGAACGTGGTGTTGGGGTTTGAACCCATGTCTTCGCCTATGCCAGGCAAGCGCAGGAACTGCTCAGCCACCTCTCCTACCCCTGAAGACACTTCTTGACTCTGAGACTTTTGTCTAAATCTGCAGTAAAATAAAACCCAGTGCCATGGGCTGTTCTGAGCTTGAGGTGTGAAAACACAGACGCATCCTAACCCACCAATCTGCGTCTCCCTTGGGCTCAGCCTCCGCTGGGTGTACCTTGCGCTGCTGCGCTCCTCTTCATGAGGTGGGGCCCCTGGCAAGCAGAAGTCTGGCTCTTCCTGGTGGTGACTTGAAGAGAACCAGAACCCTTCCTCGCACTACCCCATTCTGTCCACGGAGTTCTTTGAGGCTAAGGTTCCCGCGGGCCTGCGCCACCCCTGCAGTGCTGGACGAGTTTTGCACGTGAAGTCCTCGTGGCCTCGCGTAGCCATCCATAGTTGGGTTTGGGCTGTGAAGCGTCCCCTGCAGCCTGGACCCTTGCTGTCTCTCCAGTAGTGCGGTAGGAGCCCAGGGCCTGTTCAGAAGCTGGCGAGTTATTAAAGGCCTCTGCACTCTGGTGTGTGGTGGAGCTTGGTTTTTAATGAGTAGCGAGATGGCTGCTTGTTGGGAACATGAGGCTCAGCTGGCTTGTAGAATCGGTGGTAAACAACTCTAAGGGGTCCAGCTGGCTTGTAATTAGCAAATTGCCTGACCGCATGACTAAGCTATTCGGCCACTCATTTGTTACAATTGGAAAAAGGTGTTTGCATTGTACCCTATTGGTTATTGTAATGGATAAATAGAGTAGCAGCTAGTCAGGTAAGAGAAGCAGCCAAAAGAAGCAAGTAGCCAAAGAAGAGAAAGCAGCCAGAGAAGAGCAAGAAAGCAAGCAGCCGCGTCCTGAAGGAAGAGAGCACAGAAGCAGTCAGAAGAAGCCGCAGCAGCAGAGACGTCAGAGAGATCAGCAGCTTTAGAAGGTGCAGGTCCCGTGTTCCAGCCGCCGGCGTTCGCCCCCTTGTTCCCGGCTCCCCAACCCTTCCTAACTCGGCCCCTTGGAGGACGGCACACTAGGCCATTCTGCCCGCTCCTCGCACAGGAACGCTGCGTGGAGCGACTCCTCTTCTTCCCCCTTCCCCAGCCGTGTCCTGCCAGTGCTGGCGGCAGGTTCCCAGTGTCCTGCTGGACCCCCCGGGAATGGCTAAGATCTGTGGAGGCCGTTCCAGCCGCTCCCCGCCCCAGAACCCAGGGCGACAGCTGCTCGGCTCTTGCAGCCGCCTTGCTGGGCGCTGAGCTGCAGCGGAATCACAGGGCTTCTGCTCCAAGGGGCTCTGGGCTGAGTCTTTGGGTGTGCCTCTGTCAAACCAGCGTTTCCTGAGTGCTGCTTTGCGGCACTGGGAGCAGAAAAAGGAACAAGGTGAGCCTGCCCGGCTTTTGCTGGTGCCTGAGCCGTGGGCTGCGCCAGGCTGGGTTGGGCAGGGGTCAGCCCTGCGTCCTAGACTCTCACCCCTCCCCTCACCAGCGGCCCCCTGTGTCCACACATCACGTAGGTGGGGTCACCATCACTCAGGCGGGTCCTGGATGCCTCCACCACATTCTGAGCCTGGGTCACAGGGTCCGTCTCACCTCAGTGCCAGCTCGGCTCGCACAGCCGCTTTTTCTTGCCATGCAGCCGCTGGAGGCCAGGCCGCAGAGGGCCGCAGCAGAACCTTTTCAGTGCTGGAGAGAGCTGGTGGGGTGCCAAGGGGGAGGCTGAGTCAAGAACACTGCCTCACCTCATATGCAGGGCACCTCCTTTGTGCCATCAGGACTCTAGGCAGACAGGACAGAGGAAGGGCCAGCCCGTTTAAAGAATAGACAGTAAGCCAGGGCACGGAAGGAGTCGGTTCTGGGAGGATAAAACTGGTGAGTCGTGGGGTCATCAGAGGGCCTCACCGGGGAGGTCAGCACTCCCCTTCCAGAGCTGGTGCGGAAACCAGTGGGGTGCGGAGCAAGGGAGGCCTTCCTGGGGCAGAGAACAAGAACGGCCTGGCAGCTCCGCCTGGGGCAGTAGGAGGAGCTGGGTGGCAGGGTCTGAGACCCCGGGCCTTGCTCAAGGCCTGGCTTCTGCTGCCTTGCGTAGGGGGAGCTTGGGAGTCTCTGCGGAGGAATCTGGCGAATCAAGTTGGTGTTTGCCAGAAGGTAGCCAAGGGGTGCAGCCCCGCACCCCCCCCCAGCAGCTCCCTGCCTTAGCCAGGTGGCTTCATGCTGCCTCAACCCTGCAGTCACAGAGGACACCTGGAAGGGGAATACCCAGCACCCCGCCAACCCCTGCACGCAGACCTCACAGACCTCAGGGCTCGGCCGTTTGCGTGCTCCCCTCGGCAGCGGTTGGCCCCAGCCCTCTGCCAGGCAGTCACGTTCGTGTCTGGGGAGGCACATCTGCAAGCTCGGAGTCCAGTGGGCGTCTCGAATGCCAGCTGCGGCCTGCAGCACCCTGTGACAGTGGTCACCGTCCCGCCCAGGCCTCTCTCAGTACAACCTCTGTTCCATGCAGGTCACTACACCTATTCCGAGAGCCGCGTGCAGCGGGATGGCATGATCCTCACCAGCCGTGGGCCCGGGACCAGCTTCGAGTTCGCGCTTGCCATCGTGGAGGCGCTCAGTGGCAAGGAGGTGGCCGACCAGGTGAAGGCGCCCCTCGTCCTCAAGGACTAGCTTGTGCCCGGCTCCAGGTGGAGACCTGGAAGCCAGCAGCAGTGGCAGAGGTAGCTGCCTGTGTGGGTGACTGCCTGGGTCCCCAGCCGCACATTGTGTCTGTACATTTCTGACCTTGTTTGCAGAATAAACAGGGCATCAGCAACTAGGAGGGGCAGCTTCTGTCCTGAGTTTCTTTCGTGAAACCAAATCATCGTCATCTGTTGACATAAGTACTGAAACGAGTACGCGTTTTCCAGGCCTGCGCCCTCCCCATGCTTTGCCTTACACATCACACTGATGCCATCGCCCACAGGTGGCCTGCAGGTTGCTCCCCCACCATGTGGACAGGGTCCTCCGATGGCATCGAAGACCTCCTGACCCCCCTGCTTCTGTAGGTGACAGTGCCAGCACTACTGGGAACTGCACAGCACCTGCTTAGGGGTAAAAC
>PVKS010021694.1:0-34804 GCA_004027875.1 Aplodontia rufa | reverse complement strand
TAGGTCAGCCGTCTGTCCTACTGCTTCAACATAAATTCTAGTATCAACAGATGAGAGAAACCATTCGGCCCTTAAGTCTCTGAGATTGGGAGACTTCACTAAGCATAATTCTGTCCATCTCCATCCATTTGATTTCGAAAGCTATAATATCATCTTCTCTGATGGCCGAGTAGTATTCCATAGTATATATGAACCAAAGCTTTTGTATCCACTCATCAAGTGAGGGGCAAATTTTTGCCTGCTACACCTCGGACAGAGGGCTAATATCCAGAATATATAGGGAACTAAAGAAATTAAAATCCAAACTCACAAAAAATCCAATCTATAAATGGGCTAAAGAACTTAAAAGAAACTTCCTAGTAGTTTTTTAAATGAAGATGGAAAAACAGGAGATAAAGTTAGTCAAAGCCAAGAGGCCACTCTTCTACTCATTCTTTGCTACTACAAAAGAGTTGTCATTGTGAATCATGGGCATAAAGCAGGTTGAAATGGATGCTTATTTTCTGGTTGGAAAGTATCCATAACCTATCTTAAGGTCAACTGAATTTCTTGTAAGATACACTTTCTCTCTTTTTCACATATATCAGATGTTTGAGGTGACTGAGGCCTGTCCAAACAGAGTATTTTGCATTGATCAGTTTAAACAGTTGGTTCAAGGATGGGCACATGAGATAGAATGGAATTTTTCTGGGTCTGGTTAAATCCAGGGAAGGTGTGGATCTGTTGCTCCTGGCAACTGCCTAACCACGGAATATGACTTGAGAAGGAAAATATGACAGAGAATAGGTTCTGGGAGCACAGTTTAAGCCCCTAAATCAATCTCTGCTAGCTTTTTCATTTTCATGGGCCAATAAGTTGCTTTTTTGTTTAATTTACTTTAAGTTAGCTTTGTCATCTGCAACAGAAAGTTTCCTGGTACAACATCTGTCCCCTCCTGAAAACACACAGATTCTATATTAACTGGAGAGTAAACTAGAGCTCATAGTGTGACATAATAGCACCACACAATTTGACCCAACACAATGTTTCAGTATCGCTGAGCATGTTTTTTGTTATAATTCTAAGTTCTTAAATTGTGTGCTTAACCTAACATTATTCATCCCTTCTTCTTTCTCAGTTCAAACATCTCACTAAGTAATACTTTAGTTGAACCTCTTAGGGTTTTGATATGTATTATTTCCATTTCTATTATGGCTCATTATTTGACCCTTGAGTTATTTATATATTTTGAAAATCACCAACTATAATATTTTGTTCAGTTTACTTTGTTACAGGTCTGTATATTGATTATATTGTGGCCCGCAGATGTGATGTATATAATATCCATATTTTAAAAATGTACGTTTATGGCCTGGTATATGTAAATGTTTCATAGGTGTGCGTGTGTGTGTGTGTGTGTGTGTGTGTGTAAAATTGTTTTTGCTAATTTCACATAATATTTTTTACATCTTTAGGATTTGTCTATGTTGTTGTCCTGCATCATCAGTTACTGAAAATCTCCTAATATTATAAAGCATTTTTCAAGTTCTCTTATTAGCTCTGTCAATATTTCTTCATTTATTTGGAATTTATGTTTGCTGTATACATATTTAGAATTACTTCATCTTGGAGGATTGAATCTTTTAGTATTTTGTGTTTATTCTCTATTCTCTTTTTAGCCAAAAATGCTTGTTGATTGCTGTAGAATGTATTTGTTAATATGAGCAGTGGAATCATCTTTCATGAGTGGTGTTTGCCCACAGAATGTTTCAGTCTAGGGTACCAGGAATTGTCAGTGCCTCTGAGTAGTTGCTGGCCTGAGAACTTGTGTCCTTGGATTCTCATTCTTTTTTTTTTTTTTTTATTCGTTCAAGATAGTCTTGCATTTAGGGAGAGAATAGTTGCCGTACAATCATGAACACATGCATAATGACAGATCTAGCCAAGGCTGATGCCATTCCATGGTCTCTCACCTTTGGGTTCCCCCATCCCATGTTTCCCCCTACTTTACCCCCGTGTTAGTTGGGCTTCTCATAGAAGTTAAAGGTTCCCCACTGGGTTAACCCCCGTATACCCTCCCTCCAGCTGCCTTGATATCTCTCCTATTCCCTCCTCCCTTCCTGTCCCACTCCCTTCATCCCCCAGAGTCATAGGCAGGGTTTGCCGTGCTCATGTAAAAATTCACCCATGTTGAGGTTATTATTAGCTTAGCCAACTATCAGTCTGTTTCTGATTGTATTCTAGCTTCCACATATGAGAGAAAACATTTGGCCCTTGAGTCTGTGAGTTTGGAATATTTCATTCAGCATAATTTTTTCCAATTCCATCCATTTGGCTGCATATGCCATGATATTGTTCTCTCTAATAGCAGAGTAGAATTCCATTGTATATATGTAAGACAGTTTTTGCATCCACTCATCAAGTGAGGGTTATTTGGGTTGGTCCCATAGTTTAGTTATAGTAAATTGAGCTGCTATAAACATTGATGAAGCTGTATCTCTGTAATATGCCAATTCTAGCTCTTTTGGGAGAATACCCAGGAGTGAGATAGCTGGGGTCTCAGGGTGGTTCCAGCCTTAGTTTTTTGAGGAATCTCCACATTGCTTCTTGGATTCTCATTCTTGGATTCTATTATCTTCTCAGGATTTCCTTTATCTCTGTTTTGTCTTTTAAGGTCAGCTGTACATTACATTGGATTTTAAAAAAAAGAATATATCCAAAATGATTAGGAAGTTTATATTGTTTTGTGTCTTGTGAGAAACAGATATTCTCCATTTTCTGCCCTTTAAATCCTTATCATACTTAAAGTCTCAAAAGCTACCTCTTCAGACAGCTCTTTTGTCACATGAAATTAATCCCTACCTCTGAATTTCCCCACATTATTTATACATCTGTGTAGCCTTGACTTGATTCTGTCTTAGAGAATTCTCATTTATGTATCTTTTAGTTTATTCAGGTCTTTTCCACATCTCCCACCAATGTCTCCCCTCTTTCTAATTGCTGTAGATTCTTGCAAATCTTAAAAATTTCCTGTCCTCCATGTTGGCCCCTTGCTGATGTGTTCCATTGCAGAATTCCTGCTATTTTCTTAGCTTATGGCACTGAAAGAGCACCTTATGGTTTATAATTGTGTCTTGTTCTCTAATTTTATGATGGCCCAGGTAGAAACCAGAAAGAGGTTGGTATGCTATTGTTCTAATCCATCCTGGTGCCTTTTGGAGTGTCCTTGTCTCTTTATTTGTAAATGAGATTGACTTGACTCACTGTTGCATACTGAGTACCACCCCCAATTCTCCCCAAGCCTTTTGATCTTTTCCAGGCTGGAGAACTAGTGTGGTACTTGGCTTCACATCTGTCTTCAACCTCTTGTTTACACACGTTTAGCTATTTATAAGTCATCTTTATAGGGCACATTTGCTCTTTTTGTTTTGTCCCACATTTATGTAGATATGAAATTCATTATTTTTCTTAACTTCCATGATGATACCCATTTTTATAGCAGTTATTGTCTGTTATACACGTTACCAACAAGGTAGTTACTTAAAACCAAATATCTACTGAAGAGAAATTCTGGGACATAGAAGGATAGTGTTTTCATCTACGTCTGTTCTAACTCCCGACTTCTTCTCCTAGGAGCTCAAGGTTAGTTAGCCTCATTCTCTCTTGCAAGTCTTCCCTTAGCAGTGTAGTCATTAAGAGGTGAAAATCCAAGGGGCAACAGGCAGCTTTGCCAGTGTTTCTGGTGCTGTGATTGAACAGGAGAAAAGGAGTACCACAAGGACTTTCCCCACAGTTTCTCCTCTGGCTCTACATGCTTTCTGACTCCTGGTACTTTATCTTCTATTGGTCCAAGATAAGAAAACTGGAGTAGCTCTACAAGAAATGGCTTCTTTGGGTAGTCACTTTAGGGTGCAGAGGAAGCAGAAGAAAGAGAGAAATGGAGAACTGTTGACTTCATGTCTTTGAAGGCTTTGAATATTAACTGAGCATTGCCAGGATCAACAGACTGAACCACTTAATCTCTTGCGTATTCTCTTGCACAGAGGCAAATCAGTCTGTATGACTTTGGAGGGGTAGATGCTTTATGTGAGAACTAGACCAGCACCATGAACATTAGTTACACTCAGCAGCACAGATAAGTGTCTAGAGTATGATGTGAAGTGAAAGAAATAAATTGCAGAAGAGAATATATTCAATAGTCCATTTATGTAGAATGTGAAAACAGGTAAAACTAAATCATGTGTATATAAGATGACATATAAAAGAAATCAAAAATAATTTTGGGACCGATGGGAATATTCTGTTCCTTCAACTATGCATATACATTTATGTATTTTTATATGTTCTTCAATATATATGCCACATTTCAAAATACAATAAATACATACATTAGACAAAAAAAATAAAAATTCCCAGTATGAACAAAACAGTGTATCAGAAATTCTTAATTCTTAGATTTCTGAAATCTAGTATTAGATCCATGGATGCACAGATCTTATTTAAATGTGTTTGACCTTGGAAAAAATATAAGGCACAATTGTTACTAAACACAAAGTCTTTCTTCTTGCTGAATATATATCAACTGTAGAGGAGAAAATCAGTGACTCATGACATACTACACTCAGTATCTGCACAAAGGATTTAGATTAATTATTATTTGGAGGGTCAGACATTTTTCTCTAAGATCCTGACAACTGATATTGTTTGGTTATGACCCAAGCCATTACATAGAGACTGAAGAAATGGACTATCATCATTGCTGTGGAAACAGAAAAGTTTAAATATAGCCAATTATTATTAATTGTTACAGAATAAAGAAGAATAAACATTGCACATCATTTAACCTGATAGCCAGGGATCTTTTACTTGGAGCATAAGGATGTGCATTCGAACACTTTATTTATGTTCAGAACAATAATTCTGCTACAAGTTTGCATTTAGTTTTTTAGATTAATAATGTATCCACTTTCCATGTTTAAAAATGGAAAAAACTCAAGAAATTTTCCTATGCAAAATGTTTCATGATGAAATTAAAGCTTTGTATAATATTGAGTGTAATTTAAATCATCTGTGTGTATTAATTTCTTCTTTTTGTACTCAATTCTCCTTGTCCCCAATATAGCAAATGACAGTGTCACTTTTTAAACAGTGGATTGCTGTGTTAATCATGTGATTATATGTATTTTCACATACTTTGTACCTTTCAGCAGAAAGCATTTGTATTCCTCTGCATTTTCAGTAGCTGTGCCAGTCCTTTGAATGGGCAAAACAGATGCCCAAGAGAGAAGTGACTTTTTCAAAGTTCTGTATGAAGTCAGTGGGTTTTCTTTATAACGAGACCATGTTCCTTTTCTTCCTTTTGTAAGAAAAACAGGAGTTGACACTACTGTGGAGCAAGCCAGATATACTTTAGCACTTGGCTTCTTTCCAGAAACTTGGAGTACTTATTTCTGATTCTACTTTTAAAATTATCATTATTGTCTTAATATTTACAGTTTGTATGGAACACATTTTTGGAGCACATATTTGTGTCAAGTGCTGTTTTGTTAACTAGTACTCACAGGCCACTATAGGTATAAGATGAAAGATTTTATGTGTGTGTATATATATACACACACTCACACACACACTCATATATGTGTGTGCATATGTATACATATATATAAGATTTTATATATAGATACATGTATATATACATATTATGTATACATATTTCCATATATACATACATTCATATATACCCACTCCATACCCTATCATGTGTGTGCAGTGGATGTATTTGTGTGTGAAAATTTTGCTTTAAGCACAAACCAAACAAGAATAGTCAAATAGAGAAAAACATCATTTCCTAAGTTTAAGCTATCCTGATGTGCTCAGCTCCATTGCTTTCTTGGGGTTTCTCCAAATGTGATTTATTTATTCTGGATTTGGATGATCGAGGAAGAAGCAATGTAGGTCTATCAATGGAGTAGGAATAGCTACGGAAGGTCTTTGTTCATCTCAAACCCTAAGGATGCTCTTCAGGAGAGGAAAACCCACTCTTCTAAAGTTGCCATTTGGCCTCCTCTCCCCTAAAGGATGAGAAAATTGCAAGTCACATCCAGTTTGTTAGTTTTATTTCAATTATGATAATTTTAGCTGAAAGCTAAATTAGAGCTTAATTTTAGTCACAGCCAGCAGGAGCAGATGCTACTTTTCTGGCTCCTGGACATTTCTTTGCCTGGTTTGAACAAACATGTCTAATTCCCTTTCTCTTTTCTCCCTATGTTGTATATGAAGCAGCACAGATAAAAAATGGACAGGAAGTCTGAAATCACAAAGACTCTTTAGGTGTTAGTTACCTGTTAAGTCCAAACTCTAACAATGACATTAAAAGAAAAAACATGTTTTGCATATAAATATTCACAAAGGAAAATGTTAATTGTGCTTTGATATCTGCCATTAGCTTTTTAAAAATAATAGCCATATGGAGATACAATTCATCCATTTAAAGTGTACAACTCAGTGGTTTTTAGTAGCTTCATAGAGTTATGGAAAACACCACAGTAAATTTTAGAACATTTTATTCAGCCCAGAAAGAAA
Organism: Aplodontia rufa; assembly: GCA_004027875.1. Taxonomy (NCBI): domain Eukaryota; kingdom Metazoa; phylum Chordata; class Mammalia; order Rodentia; family Aplodontiidae; genus Aplodontia; species Aplodontia rufa. The sequence goes on along the minus strand of PVKS010021694.1, from coordinate 28,243 downwards.
ATCTGTGCCATTAGCAGTTATTCCCTATTTCTTTCAACCTCCCCCAGACCCTGGCAACTACAAATGTACTTTCTGTATCTATGGATTTGCCTATTCTGGACACAAATAAAAAAGTAACAAAAATATGTGGTCCTCAGTAACTGAATTCTTCAGTTTTTTCATAGTGTTTTAAAGAGCTGTATGCGTGGTAGCATGTATTGTCACTTTATTTGTTGTCAAGTGATATAATATGTCTGGATATACCATACTTTACCTAAGTGTGCATTGGCTGTTGGACATTTGAATTGATTGTATGTTTTGACTCTTTTGAATGATGGTGCTATGAATGTTCATGTACAAGCATTTATGTAAACACAACTTTTCATTTTTTGAATATATACCTACAAGTGGAATTGCTGGTTCACAAGGTAATTCTATATTTAACCTTTTGAGAAACTGCCAGACTGTTTCTCAAAGTAGGTGCACCATTTTCCATTCCCACCAGCTGTGTATGATGAGGTTACAATTGCTTCACGTCTTCATCTTTTCATTATTTGTTGTTGTTGTTGTTGGGCTATACTAGACTGAAAATGTCTGTGTTCTGTCTCAACATTACAGTGTCAATACCAGAAACACTACTTAACAAACCTGTTGTGAGTTGTAAAGCCATCGAGAACAGTCTCTTCTGTAGTTCTTGCTGGAGCTAACAGTTTTCCAATACTGGAGCTCTCTGTTTACTGGAAACAGAAGATTACCGCTCAAGAAATTGCTTTTCTTTGTTTTCTGAGGACATCAGAAATGATTCTGTGGTTTGGGATTCTGATGAGCCTGGTCATAAGTACCTAAATGGTACTATTTTACTTGGTTACTCCTCAAATGATACCCCTCTCTTTGCATAGATGTGGGAAAGAGAAGATGAAAAGAAGGATGAGGAGGAGAAAGAAAAGGAGGAGAAGAATGTGCCAGAGAACTCCCTAATATCTTGCAGTGCTAGCATACAGCTTCCTATGTCTTCCTTCCTTTGGCCTGAAATGTCACCCTCATGCATACATAAATTGTGATTTTATACTCAATCTTGTTAGCAAAATGCTTGTCCTGTGTTCTTCCTTTGATTCTGAATTCATTCTCACTCTTTGTTCACAGTTCCAAGCATATTGTAAATCTTGCTGTACACCACGCTGAACTGAGGGAGGAAGAGATCCTGAACCTTCTCAGTGCCTGGCCCTGTGCTGTGTCTTACCCAAAATTTTTATTGAGATGTGAAAACATTCAGTTCTAATATGCTTTACTTGCTTCTCATGATTGTACTTAGCTGTGTTGTTATGGAAATAGACTGCTGAGGCAGAAATGTGTACAGAAAGCTGACAAAGAAACACAGAAGGTTTGAAAGTGGGCCTTTTTTATCTTGGAGATAGGGTTGAGACTCATCACAGTGCTGTTTTCCACTTTGATTTTTCTTGGATGTTAAAGTGTCTTATTTGTCATTGTTCAGTATGGCATTTCAGCTGACATCAACACTGTTGACAGCTGCTAGCCTCAGCATGGCCCGACAGCTGGGATAGATGGATTCAAGCGAGCTCCACCATCCCTAGTCAGGTCAGGGTGAGGATGTGGAGACCCCAGTTTCCATGCGAATGGGGCCTTGCATCAGTCCATCATCTTCAGGGCCTGATGAACTTCACTTCTTCACAGAGACTCCTGTTTCTGTGTCAAAGCCCATTATGTCTGTTTGGTATAGATGGTAGTCCAGGTCAGACCAATGTTTGTCTCATACTTAATTTTGCTACTGTGTTGTGAATTTCTGACCTCTTCCTCAGGCTAAGGTATGCAGCAATTATGATTTTCTTGGTCGCAATGCATAGTTACTTCCTTCCTTTATTTATTTTTTTTAAGAGAGAGAAAGAGAGAGAGAATGTAGTTTTTCATCTGGTTTTTAATTTTTTCAGCACTTAGTTGCGTATGTGGTGCTGGGGTTTGAACCCGGGTCCTTGTGCATGCCAGGCAAACGCTCTACTGCTGATTCACTGTTCCAGCTCCCAGTTACTTTCTTTATGGTGAATAATAAGCATACATTATTTTTCTGTCTAGTAAATTAAAATTTTAAAAACAAGTATTATATGATTATCTTTGTTTGGCTTTCTTATATAATGCAGTAGAATATTAAGAACAAAATGCCCTTCTACCCTTCTGCTTTGAATCTCATGCAATTAGACTAAATGACCTAGGGTTTCTTTCATGCTGAAGTTTTCTACCTATCCCCAAATTATCTCTCCCTCCCTGCATCTTGAAGATTGAGCACCCACCTCACTGTCCGTCTTTATACTTCTGTTGTAATTTCTGGCAATCTCAGTGTCTATGAATCCTGTCTTCCTGCCTCTCACTTCTTTCATCTCCATTTCTCCTCTGACAACTTTTTCTTCATGCATCTAACTGTTACCAATGACCTCAGTGCTTCCACACCTTGATTTCAAAAATCCCATCCTCTGACCACCATTTCCTATGTTTCTGATTTATTTTCTCCGTAATGTGATTCTATTAATTCTTCAACTTCTCTAGGAACTGTAACCCACTTTTTATCATCACCTTTTCACTGTATGTCACCCCCTCAAGCACTTTCTATCAGCTCATGTGCGAGTCAAAGAAAGAATGTTCAGAGGTGGAATCATTAGTTACGAGAACCGTAACCTAACCAGTGGATTAATCTGCTCATATGGATGAACTGGGTAGTAACTGTAGGCAGATAGGGTGTGTCTGGAGGAAGTAGGTCACTGGGGGTGTGGCTTTCAGGTTATATTTTGACTCTGGTGAGAGGAGCTTTTGTCTCTGCTTCTTGGTTGTCTTGTCCTGAGCTGCTTTTTTTTGCCACACCCTACCGCTATGATGTTCTGCAGTACCTCATGCCCAGAGCAATGGAGTTGGATGACCATGGACTGAACCTCTGAAACTGAGCCAAAATCAACTTTTCCTTCTCTAAATTGTTCTTGTCAGGTCTTTTGGTCAGAATAATAAGAAACTGACTAAAATACCACCTTAATCAGCATGAATTCCATAGTCAATCATTTTATTCCTTCTCCTCACCCTGTTCCTCAATGTCCTTGCTATCTGTCACCTCACTGGGCTTGATTGCATTGCTATACACAGGATAGATTAAATTCTGTTCCTACTCTATGCCTGTACCCATGCAGGAGAATGCAGCTGCCGAAAATTAGATGAGCATACTTACAGTTCCATTTGAAGTCATGACCATGAATCTCAAAGGAGTTTTACCATACTTCTTTAGTTTATCCACTCCTCACTTTCCTAGACTATTTCATAGCTTAAAAAAACCCAACAGTTCTCCCTTCTTCATTCTTAGTTGATGACATTTTTCCTACTTCACTGAAAATGGAAGCGGTTGGGAAACAACCCCCAGGCTCACTATCACATCCATCTGCTCACATACTTCGTTGTTATAACAGTGACCAGAGACAAATGTTTTTTTCACCAACATCAAGCAAATCCATCAACCTAATTAGCAGTTCTACTGCTTTGCCTGTTCAAGAGCATTACTCCAAGAATTTCCCGCTTCCAGACCTGCATAATCAATTTTCCCCTCTATTTGACCATTCTCATCAACATTTAAAATGCCATTTCTTTCTCCTCTTAAAATAGAGAAGTATTCAATTGGCTCATCACCATTCTCAAGCTTCTGCTTGCTTTCCTTTTTCCATTTTACAACAAATCTCTTAAAGGAATTTATTATCCCCATTCTGCTCCTTCCTTTCCTTCATGAACCCATGATAAGCATAGCTTCTTTCTACCACTCCACTGAAACCACCTTGGTCACTGGTGACGTACATATGGCTAGATTCCATCTTGCTTGTCCTGCCAGTAGCATCATTTCATTTTTGAAAACTTTCTTCATTTGACTTCCAGGGCACCAGACTCCTATTCTCTTGCTATCAATCTCACAGTTGGTTTTTCCTCGGTCTCCCATAGTAGATCTCCTTCACCTCTTCAGCCTCCTAAGACTCAGTCCTTCATTAGTCCCTCTGTTTTTCCCACTCATGGTCTAACTCATGTTCATGACTTTATTATCTGTATTTCATACTTCCAAATCAGTCACTCCAGCCTGTCTATCTTTCTATCACTCCTCATACAGCTAATTGCATATATAGTAACTTGGATATTAAATATTTATATCAACTTGATATGTCCAAAACAACCATCTGAACTTCCCTCCAAATCTCCTCTACCCACATTCTTTCCTGACTTAGTAAATGGAAACATGTTCCAGTTGCTCAGACTGAAAATCTGGAATCATCTTCAATCTCTTTCTTTCCAGATCCCTCAAATTCAGTGTTTGAGAACATCCTAAGATGTTCAGGGGATGGCTGCTTCTTGTCATCTTCACCACTACCCCCTAGTCTAGGCCAATTGCTTATGTTCTGGTCTCACTGCTTCCATCTTCTCTCTTCTGTATATTATTCTCAACACAGCAGTCATATAATACTCTTTTGCCAAGGTCTTTGATGGCCTCTGCGCTCTGTCCCAGCCCTGATGGCCTCCCTGCTGTTCTGGGAGCACAGAAACTCCTGAGGACCTTTGGTGTCCTGTTCCTTCCACCTGAAGATCCAACTCCCATCCTCCTTCCTGACTACTCAGCACCATCTCCACTAAAGAACCTATTTAAAGTTGCAATCTGCTGCCTTCTGGCACTTTCTATTTCTTTCCCTTCTTTATTTTGTGTCACATTTATAGCCATCTAACATGTTACATATTTCACATCTTATTTTGTTTGTTTTTCTGTTCCCTCCACCAGCAGAGATTTTTGTCCATTCCCTCAGTGTTATGGACAATGCCTGGCACAATAAGCACTGAATAAATAGGTGTCCCGCGAACACCATGTGGCTTTAAATTGGCCTTCTTCTTTCTTATTATAAACTACATCTTCCCACAGAGGACATGAGGGGACAAGTTCTCCTTTAAATGAACCACATTGAGAAACTGAGTCCTCCACTAACCCTCCATGCCTCTGTGCCGCAGGAGAGGATAGTAAGCCAGGCCCTCTGAGGAAAGTGATGGTGATGGCTCTGAGCTCTAATAGCTGCACAGAGATGAGGAAGTCCTTCTTTAAACATCTTCAGAAGCTTTATTGTGGAGATTACAGCTTCACCAACAGGATTGATGGCCTCCGGCATATCTTTAGGACAGTGTTGTAAGGTACTCTTTCCTGTTAATTTTGGTAAATTAAAAAATTAAAGGAAAGAGATCATGAGATTTCATGATATTTATTTAGAACCTGTTATGGTTCTAAATAACATTAGAGTTTTCATTTCCAGTGTATATGAATGTGACCTTATTTGGAAATAAGGTCTTCGCAAATAAGGTTACTTCATTAATGTGGGCCCTAATCTAATATGACTAACGTCTTTATGAAACAGGGAAATTTAGACTCATATACACCCATCTATTTATAACTGTATAGATAAGTAGAGATGGAGATAGAGATAGATTCAGATATAGATATAGCTGTGAAGACTCACAGAGACTGCCATCTATAGGCCAAGAATTCCTGGGGCTCCCAGAAGATGAGAGAGAGGACCCAGCAGGCTCTCCTCACTGCCCTCAGGAGGACTCAGTCTTGCTGACCCTTCATCTCAGACTTCTGGTCTGCAGCACTAAAGGGAACCGTTTCTGTTGTTTAAACCACTGTTGGTGGTGCTTTGCTAGTGCAGCACTGCCTTATTTTTATTTTATTACTGTACACAGCTTGGGCATAGTATTTTAGGACTGATAATTTATTTAAATCCCTGAGCTCTAGATTTTAATCATCTAGAGAAAGTTTTCATCTACTACTCATTTGCTAGTAAAATCATGACGTATATTGAAATACTCTCAGACATTTGATGAAAAGAAATGGAGTTTTTCTACTTTTGAAGATGCATAATTTAGAGGGCTAACTACAATAAAAGTGGCAGGTTATATTTAACTATTTCATGCTATACTTTAGAAGTATTTTGATAAATGCTGCTTTAGAATTGTAATTTATTAAAATTGTACACCTTTAGAGTTTTCTGAGCCAAGGAAATTTTTTTAAATTTAATTTTATTTTTTTAGGGCTGAGGACCGAACTCAGGGCCTTGCGCATGCTGGGCGAGCGCTCTGCCACTGAGCTAAATCCCCAACCTCTGCAAGGAAATATTTTTACATAATCTTGAACTAACTATTGGGACTATAAAGGGAATTTGGAAAAAGAAAGTTTATTCTTTGAGGGGCTAAATTTGGTCATTTAAATTGGTGAAAAAGATTTTAAGCTATTATAAAATTCATTTAAATTGACTGACTTTAATGCTGGTAAGAAGTGGTTTTATATGTTAATATCTTTTCCCTCCTGTATTCGTTATGCATCTTAAGATATGGTAATATATATGCAGAACTACATTTTTAAAGTACTTAATTTAGTTTGAATTATTGTAAGAAAGAAAAGATCTAAAAGGAGATCTGTGGTTTAAAATTTCATAGTGATAATGAAGTTGGATGGAACCTTGTATACTAAGTGGATTATAGACTAAAGATAGTGGGAAAGCTATACTCAAATAATAATATCAAATAACATCCAATTTATTGTAGAAATTTCTTAGCTTTAAACATATATGACATATTTGAGTTTTTTTCTTTCATGTTTTGGTTTTCTATTCATCAATTTTTATATCATGGTTTAAAATTTTGTTACATGTAAAGATACATGTGTTTTTATAATACATGAAAATACTGAAGATCTGCATGGATCTGGCTCTTAAAGGTAATGTAAATTTTGAATCTTAGTTTCATTTCGAATTCTGCTTATTAACTAATGACCTTGAGCAAATCTTTTCACCTTTTCAATTTTATTTTTATCATCTGTAAAATCCTACTAGTCTGTTTAACTTACCTCCTGAAAAATCTTGGGGAGCCTGAAAGAGTTTGAATGTTTATTATTTTCCTTCCAAGAATTCAGTCTGTTCAAATTATACTACAGAGCTATAGTAACAAAACTGCATGGTACTGGCATAGAAACAGACACATAGACCAGTGTTACAGAATAGAAGACACAGAGACAAACCCGCACATCTGCAGGCATCTGATCCTGGACAAAGGGGCCAAAAATCGTAAATTGGAGAAAAGGCAGCCTTTTTAACAAATGGTGCTGGGACAACTGATTACCATATATGGAAGAATTAAACTAGACTCCTATCTCTCACCCTGCACAAAAATCAACTCAAAATGGATCAGAGACCTCAGAATTAGATCAGAAAGTATGTAACTCCTTGAAGAAAACTTAGGTCAACACTTCAGCTTTTAGGAACAGGTGACAGCATTCTCAGTAGGACCCTTAAAGTTCAGGAAATAATGCCAAGAGTTAACAAATGGATGCCATCAAATTAAAAACTTCTTCACAGCTTAGGAAAAAATTAGGAATAGGGAGAGAGAACCTGCAGAATGGGGCAAAACCTTTGCTACTTACAATTCTAACAGAGGATTAATATCTAAAATATATAAAGAACTCGATAAACTTTACAGTACCCCCCCAAAAATCAAATAACTCAATAAGTGGGCAGACACCTCTCAAAAGAAGAAATATAAATGGCCAACAAATACATGAAAATCAACCTCATTAGCAATTAGGGAAATGCAAATCAAAACTATACTAATATTTCTTCTTATAACAGAATGGCAGTCATCAAGAATATAAAAGATAACAAATGCTGGAGAAGATGTGGAGAACAAGGAACACTTTTTCCTCAAAAAGCCAGGCATGGAACTACCATGTGATCTTCTGTACCACTCCTCAGCATTTATTGTGAAGAATTAAAGTCAGCATACTACAGTGATATCAGCATATCCATGTTTATAGCAGAACAATTCATAACAGCCAAACTATGGAACCAGCCTAGGTGTCCATCAGTGGATGAATGGATTAATGGATAAAGAAAATGTGGTATTTACACAATGGAGTTTTATTCAGCCATAAAGCAAAATTAAAATTATACCATTTACAGGAAAGTGGATGGAATTCGAGAACATCATGTTAAGCAAAATAAGTTAAACTCAGAAAGTAAAGGGTTATATGTTTTCTTTCATATGTGGAAGATAGAGAGGAAAAGTGAAAAGAAAGATGGGGAAATCTCCTAAAAATTGAAGGGAGATCAGTAGAGGAAAGGGATCAAGGGGTGGCAGGGAGGGAGGGAGGAAGGGGAAGTGATATTGGCCAAATTCTATCCTGTGCATGTATGAATATGTAGTAACAAATGCCATCATCATGTACAACTATAATGTACCAATAAACAATGTGGGAAAACAAACAACAACAAAAAACACCAACCAGATATGACAGCATACTCCTATAATCCCAGCAGTTCAGGAGGCTGAGGCAGGAGGATCACAAGTTTGAGGCCAGCCTCAGCAATTCAGTGAGGCCCTAAGCAAACTTACAGAGATCCTGTCTCAAAATAAAAGGGATGGGGATGTGGCTCAGTGGCTAAACAGGTGCCCTGGGTTCAATCCCTGATACCATAAACAAACAAACAAAACCAATAACCAACAAAAGAGTTCAGTGTGTATGGCGCTATTTGAAAGGTCCTCTCATTTTAGGTGGATTTTTTTTTGTCTTGCTTTGCACAGGCTTTGGTTTCCTTTAAACACGAGATGCCCTTTGCGGACGTCTCATTTGAAAAAGTACTGCTGTATCACTGTATCTGTGAAACTTGAAGAGCGCTGTTGTGACTAAACAAATGAAGAACTCACACAGTGTTGCACAAGGGATCATTTAGTCCTGAAATAAGTCCCCTAACAGCCTTTCCATAGCTGTAGAACCAGCGCAGCTGGTAGCATGGCTCCATCCATGTCTGGAAACCTCAGAGGTAGGGAAGCCAGCCATGCGGTCCCTAGTTGGAGACCAGAGGCCTCCTGAGAGCCCCTGGAGGCAGTTGGAGCAAGTCCCGGAGGATAAGCCTGAGAACTTGGAGTTACAATGTCCAAGGGCAGAGGGGAAGTGGGACCCACTTTGGACCCACTCCCTTCTTCCACTTCCTGTCCCATCTGGGTCCCAGATCCTTGGATGGCACCTGCCCACTTTGAGGGTGCTCTTCCTCACTCAGCTTACTAACGCATATGCCAAGATTTTCTGGGAAAACCTTCACAGACATCTCAGAAGCAATGGTTCATTGGCCATTGAGGCATCCCTCCACATAGTCAGGTCGACACCCAAAATTAACCCCCTGAATTAGTAACACAGTGCTGTGGTCTGAAAAATTGGTAGATTGAAACCCAATCAGTAATGCAATGGCATTAGAAGGTGGGGCCTTGAGGTGGTTAGGGCTCAGAGAGATGCCAGAGAGGTAGATTAGCTCTACTACCATGTGAGGACACAGCAAGACCATGCCATCTGTGATCCAAGAAAGCAGGTCCACCAGTAACTGGATGTGCCAGCACCTTGATCTTGGACTTCCATCTCCATTATTTTGAGAATTAAGTTTCTGTTATTTTTAAGCTACCCAACATTTGGAATTGTGTTAGTCTTCTTTTGTGCCACTGTGCCCAAAATACTTGACAAGAATAGTAAAGAGGAGGAAAAGTTTAATTTTGCTCATGGTTCAGAGGTTTGGTTCATGGTCATCCAACTCCCATCTCTTTGGGCCTGAGATAAGACCGAGCATTGTAGCAGAAGGGCAGCAAAGGAGGAAAGCTGCTTAGCTCATGGCTGCTGGGAAGCAGACCAGGGGAGGGGACGGGAGTGCAGGGAAGAAGCACCCTTTCCAGAGCACACTCCCAGGGACCCACCTCCTCCAGCCACGCCTCACCTGCCTACCCACCCAGTTAGCCCATTCAAATGAAGGCAGGCAGATCACATCATCATTCTCATAATCTAATCCCTTCACCTCTGAATATTCATTATTATGGGAGCTTTTGGGGCATTCCTCATATCTAAACCATGACAGGCATTTTATTATAGGTCTAAGATACCAAATAAGCATTTATTTTACTTACATCTACTTAAGGAAAGTAAATAGAAATGCAGGCATCTTGGTGGAACTTATTTTTGGTCATGGGATAATATTTAGTACCAGAGTGCACATTAGGAAGGCCGAGTGCAGAATCCAAGCAAAGGAGGCTCTCTACAGAGTCCATATTTATAGATGTGGGTAAAGCACACAGGGCAGTTCCCTCCAGATGTTTGTCCCTTCCTGGAAGGTCATCAGACCTAAAGTGATTATTTTTCAGCTGTCTATTGTTAGGATTTGGTAAAAGTCAAGTACAAGAGAGGAGAGATGACCAGGTGGAGGGAGGCAGTCTGGGAAGTGTCTCTCCTCTCTTTTGGGAGGTTTGTGATAGTAGATGGTGTCAGGGATTTGGGGATGCTTGTCATTTCCTCTAAGGATGGGAATGTTAGGATTAGCATCAATTCTTGCATTTGCATGAGAAATACACAGGGGTAAAATCGCAGGTTATATTTGAGATAAAATAATGCAGTGGATCATTATAAGCAAATTCGACAAGATATGGCTTTGCGGATAGATGCTTTATACAATTTAAAGGTTCTTTTGATGTCAGTATGCAGTACCCTAACACATGTCTCAGTGAAAGACAGAATACTTGGTTATGGCTGCAAATGGGATATGACTTCTAGGTAGTATCATACAGGGTGGGGATTGTACCAGGCACCAGGGGAACAACTGAAGCTGTAGATACCAGTTTACATAAGGCAAGTGGGGTGGGATTAGTGAGGCTTTGAGAGTTCCCTGTGGATGGTCTAATTTAAATGATCCCACTGGCTTCAGGACACAGGGACCATCTTCTAGTTTTCTAACACCTGGCACCAGGATGAGTATGGTGATTACAGTAGATACATGGTGACTCAGGGTGTGAGAACCCCATATGGGGAATGGTTGGAGTCAGACTTAATGAACTGTGCAAAAAAAGGAGCTGACAGCCTCTAGCAATAGCCCCAACACTGGGTCAGGGGCTATTGAAGCAAACAAATAAGTAAGCAAACAAGCAAACCAAACCCAAACCAAATCAAACCAAATACCTGTACTATAATATGAGCTTTATAGCTATTCTTTGAGTATCTAGTGAATGCTTCCTGACTCTGCCGTCTGTTGGTGTGTGGTGGGGGAATGCAGGCGTTCATAAATGGAAAGACCTTCTTGTCCAAGGTGAGAACTCCATGTTAAGGTACATATACTATAAATACAGTTGCAGCCTTTCAGGGGTTGGATCTTACCGTCCCGGTCAGCTGGGTGATATTGTGTCCCCAGTGACAGCCTTGACTGCTGGCTTTGTCACCTGAATAGCATGGTAGCTGGTGCTAATGGAACTGGCCTCCCTTTTCTACCCTGGGCTCCCTGTTGCTCTGTAAATTAGAGGCTCCTTGCTGCCCACACTAGTCTCTTAGCTTAGCTGGGGTGAGTGTTTCCATGGCAATTCCAACTTCTGGAATAAGGAGTCTATGAGGGGGCAGTTTTGGCTGATACGCAGGCCCTGGTTGTCTTAAGTTGCCTGCCTACAGAGTGTAGGTTTATCAACTTGAGGCGCTGGTGGAGTCCTCCTCCTTATACTTGGCTTCCGCTGGCCTTCAAGTTCTTCTTGAAGGATACTAATAACTTCATTTCCCCCCCTCCAGAGGTTATACAGAAAACAAACAAACAAAAAAAGATGCCTTCTGTTTGTGTCAGTAGTAGAATAATCTCTTCTTTGACCAGGCTCACGATGGCTTCATGTGCATGAGCCCTTCTTTATTGTTGCTTGGGAAGTAGTAGACTTCGTGTTTGGCATTTTAAAATGCAGTGAGTTCCAGTTTGTCAACATTTTCTCATTTATTCCTTTGGTGTCATAAAATAGTACACCTTTGAACATCTGATAATAAGCTGAAAGTTTTGACTAATTGGTAATGATATTGGTCTATTTTTCAAATTTCTGTAATTATTTTATATGAAAAGATTCCATCTTGTTCATTTTGATAATATTTTCAAATGTGCTTTTAAAAAGATAGTGTGTTCTATAAGACATAACAGAAAGGCAGTTCCCTGACCATCTTCTGCCTACCACATTCCCACTCTTCAGAGATAACAAAAGTCTTTGAGTTTCTTCTACTCTTTGCCTTATTGCTAATAGCATGATCTAATTAGGTAATATCTCATTAGCTACTGACTTTGTGGTTGCTGTGTACTAAATTATGTCCCTCTGCCACATTTATATGTTGAAGCCCTAATCCTGATATGATATCTCAGAATGTGACTATGTTTGGAGAAAGGTCTTCACAGATGCAATTAAGGTAAAATGAGACCAGAGAGTGAAGCCACATCTGGGCTTGCTGATGTCCTCGTAAGAGGAGATAAGGACACCAGCACACACAGGGGAGACATCATGCAGACACGAGAAGACACCCATCTGCAAGTCAAAGAGGGAGAGACTGGAAACCAGCTCTGCTGGCACCTTGATCTTGGACCTCTGTCCCACAGAAATGTGTGGGAATAAGTTCTGTTGTTTAAGTCACTCAATCTGTGGTATTGATTTTATTTTGATAGTTCTAGAAAACTCATATACTTGTGTGGAAGGTAAGATTTTCTCTTTCCTAGAGCTCATATCCCTATCCAGAATTTGTATATACAAACATCTGAAGTTATAATAGTTTTATAATTGTATTAAATTATTCTTTGGGGATTGTAGTATTATAAAAACTATTACAGGTGAGTACACTATGATTATATAATCTTTTGTCCTTCCTGAAATTAATAATTGCCTCATTTCTTTCTGTTTAGTTTTCTATGACCAATCAATATTTCATTCTTAACTGTAACTCTCTTTTCAATATTAAAACACAAAATTATTGATCAGTTCTTCTATTAAAGGATTTTGCTGTTGGCTATATCCCAAATTCTCTGTTTTCTATTATCCCAGGTATTCCCATGATCTATCACTTATCTTTAACCCCCTATTTCTTGGTCTCCTTTTCTCTGGGTTTACTTCCTCATTTTGTTGGAACACATCCTCTAGTATCCTCCTGAGAATGATTCACAGGAAATAAATTTTCTTCTACTCTTACATTTGTTTCTAGTTTCCAACATTATTGCGGAGACAACTAAGGCTATTTTCATTTCTGATTCTGTGTATGGATCTCACCTTTATTTTTATTTCTTGGAATATAATAACTCCCAGTGTTCTGAATTTCATGATGATGGACTGTGGGATAGGTTTTTCCCCAGCCTTTTACCTAAGCATTCAGTAGAATTTCTCCTTTTGGAAATTCATATAGAATCAGAAACATTAAAATAAAATATTTTATTATATAATTATATTTTATTATATAATTCCCCTCTTTACATTTCTCTTTTTTCTTTTTGGAGCAACTGTTATATGGATGTAGCACCTCCTGTATTGAATTCTTTTTTTTAATTTTTATTTGTAGAAAGAGGGATAGTGAGAGAGACAGAGAAAGAGAGAAACAAATTTATTTAGTTTTTCACATGGCCTTAGTTGCTCCAACATTCAGTTGTGTACGTGGTGCTGGAGTTTGAACCCGGGTCCTCATGCTTGCAAGACAAGTGCCGAAACCACTGAGCCACCGCTCCAGCCCCTATATTGAATTCTTAATTTTAATTTCCCCCTATTTTTCAACTTTATAGATGTCTCTCAGCTTAATCTTTCACACCTTTAAATAATTGTTGGGAACATGAGGTTCAGCTGGCTTGTAAGAGAATTGGTGGTAAACAGCTCTAATTGCCTGACCGCATGACTAAGCTATTCGGCCACTCATTTGTTACAATTGGAGAAAGGTGTTTGCATTGTACCGTATTGGTTATTGTAATGGATAAATAGAGTAGCAGCTACTCAGGTAAGAAAAGCAGCCAAAAGAAGCAAGTAGCCAAAGAAGAGAAAGCAGCCAGAGAAGGAGCAGCCAAAGGAGAAGCAGTAGCCAGAGAAAAGCAAGAAAGCAAGCAGCCGTGTCCTGAAGGAAGAGAGCACAGAAGCAGTCAGAAGCAGCAGCGGCAGCAGCAGCAGCAGCAGCAGCAGCAGCAGAGACGTCAGATCAGCAGCGGTAGAAGATGCAGGTCCCGTGTTCCAGCCTCCGGCGTTCGCCCCCTTGTTCCCGGCTCCCCAACCCTTCCTAATTCAGCCCCTCGGAGGATGGCCCAGCGTTGGGTCATTCTACCCGTTCCTCGCTCTGGAGTGCAGTGGGGAGCAACTCCTTCCACCATCCCTATCCTAACTAGGCCCCTCGGAGGATGGCTCAGGCTTCCTGAGTCATCCTGCCCGTTCCTCGCTCTGGAGTGCAGCGGGGAGCGACTCCTCGCCCCATCCCTGTCCTAACTTGGCCCCTCGGAGGACGGCTTGCTAAGGTCGTTCTGCCCGCTTCTCACACAGGAACGCTCCTTGGAGCGACTCCTCTTCCCCCTGTCCCCAGCCCTGTCCTGCCGGCGCCCGGTTCCCAGTGTCCTGCTGGCCCCCCGGGGAACGGCTAAGGTCCCCCGAGGCCGTTCCACCTGCTCCCCGCTCCAGAACCCTGCGGGGGGGCGACAAATAATATTTTAATTTGTGCTATTGTTTTCATTTTTAAGAATTCTTTATTGTGGACACTACAATACTGGGAACATTTGTTTCCTTAATATTTTATAACCTCTTTTTTCCATTTTATAGATGTGATACCTTTTCTTATATCTGAGAACATTGATAGTAGAATTTAAAAGATATTTTTATCCATGATCCATTTCATTTTGTTTACTTTGTTATCCAGTTTTCTAGAGGTATACTTTGAATGTGTGGTGGTCTTGGTTGCATTTGCTATGATAAGGTGTGCTACCAAAAGGCAAATTACAACTCTAAATACAGCTGGTGAGCCCTGTTGTTGGAAGCTCCCCAACTGCCAGGATGCGTGGTGCTCCCCTGAGGATGTCAGTCTACAGGGAGGGCAGGCATGTGGCTCAGTGCTCTGAGAGCAAGCGAGGGACAGGGACACAGGGCTGCTCACAGCCTCACAGTTCTCTCTGTAGGTTTTTATTCGCCTCTGGTTTTCAGGGTACAGTACTTTCCAGAGCCAGAAGTTCTTGTCTTTTCCTCTGTCCAGAGTCGGCTTCCAGTCTTCTGCTAGGGTATGAGAAAGAGTACACAGACCTTGGTGCTTCTTTCAGCAAACGTCATTGTTATCCTTCAACTGTCCATATGATTCCTTACTTTTAGAGATTCCTGGTGCCTCCAGTTCCTGGAGTTCTGGGATATGGCACTTCCAAATTCAGCATCCCCTCCCGCCAGCTTAGGCGGCAGTTTCCTCATATGTCAGTAACACCAGTCTGTTTGATTTTTCTCTTTTCACTCTCTTTATGGTTGCAAGGCTACACCTTGGTACCCCTGTCTTGTAATTTAGTGGGATTCAGGAGGCCATACAGTTTCATCTAACACATTGCTGGAGGAGCAGCCTTAATTAAAAAGTTCTCTTTCAAAACAAGGCTCCATGCTTTGAGATCTTGGATAGTCAAAGACACAGGTGGCCCCCTCTTTCTGGATTCACAAATTGATGATCATGGTCATGTATTTGCAGAGCAGCTATTCTGATGCCTGTTATAACTTGGGAAATAGCTGTTGTGACTTCTAAGGCTACAGTGCTAAGGAGTTAGGGAAAATTTAAATGTGGGCATGTGCCATGCCTCTCTGAAAACTTTGGTGACACCCTGTATGAAAAAGACTGACTAATGAGAGTAAAAGGAAGAACGCAGCATCATGATTTATATTACGAAACCCGAGACTCGTTTGTATAATTGAACGTGAATTAACTTGGAACTGATGACATGAATTACATTGTGAATATAGCCCCAGCAGTGCTAGGAAGTCTAAACAGAACGCTGCCACTAAAACATTGTTGTAATGGTCTCTCCTCGAGAAATGTGCCAGCATTGCATTGATTACCAGCGAATTCTGTAATTTTTATTAAGTTTCCAGTACTTGACCATGAACTTCTCAATCCAACAGAACTGTTTTCCAGAATTATTACTCTTATTTTTGCACAGAAAATTAAAAGATTATGCTTTGGATATGTAAAAAAGGATGAAATATAAAATACAATGGTGAAAAGAAGAAAAGGACTGAACTGAGGGTGACTTTTTTTTTAAGTAGCACAAGAACAATTGGTTTTGTTGAGAGAACAAAACTGAAGTTGGCAAGTTTGGTGATGAAGAACTAACCTCTGACTGGAGCTTGAAATTGGAATCAGTTGATTAAAAAGCCCAATTCTCTCTCTAAAGCCAGCAGAGGCAGGGTAATGATGTTCACAGGGGATGAAATGGGGCTAAATAAATAAATAATAAGCCTGAACTGTAGGGATCTCCCAATGCCTCTCATTAAGCATTTCCACCTGCAGGCCTGATGGGAAAAAGTGGATGAGCCCTGTACCCCCTTCCTGTCCCAGGGCTACAATTCCGAATTTCCTCAGAGCAGTGGTCATTACAGTGAAAGCCAAGGGCAGAGACTGGCAGGAAGACTGAGGTCCCTGGAAGCAAAGACTGCCTAAGATTCAAATTGATTGAAGTTGGTTAAGTAACTGAAGAGCTGGATTGCCAAAGAAACTCTTAACAGGTGGATTAAGGTCCCTGACCGTCCACCTCCTAGGACAATCCCCAGCAGCCATCACTACCAGCAGTTTGTGGTAACATTGGGTTACTGTGCTCCAAATCTTGGGATAGCGCTCTTGCTCCTCATCTGTGACACCTCAGTGGGCTATACATGGACATGGATGACTTTGTGGAAAGAAGATGCCTCTTGTGGGCGTAACCTCAGGGCTTGAATGGCAGAGGACTAAGAATGTCTTTCCACAGAGCAGAGTCGGGTTGGCAAGTTTGCAACAAAAGTACCAACTCTGGCATCCACGGAGAGGCCTGCTTCTTTTGTCTCCGCATGCAATTTGTAAGGTGGACTGGGAAGATCTTTTCAAGGTTTTCCAGCTTCTCCCTGTCTTGAACAAGTTTTTTTAGTTTTAATAATTGCCATTATTGGGTCCTTATTGCCTGACATACATTAATCAGGTGTGTTGGAGTTAGATAATTCATCTTTTAGCCACACGTTGCTAAACCATAGAGAACTCTATTTGGACCTGAGACGCAGACAGCATGTCACCCACCTTATCACTTGGAGCTGGTTGCAGAAACTAATACAAGGTGTGAAAACAAAGCGTCGGAATCCACATGACATCTGAAACATGAGTGGCAGTTAGTGGATGAGTTTGAGCAGGAGATTTGGAGATGGCTGGGTCTGGGAGCAAATCTAAATCCTGCCATTAACTCTGCACCTAAATATGAAGTAGGGGTGCTCCTAGACCCTCCCTCATAGGGCTGGTGTGAGGAGTAGAGGCGGTGGCCGACCTGGCCCTTGGGGCATTCATTGACTTGAGATGACAGTGCAGATAAGGGTGAGCTGTGGCGTGCACTAGGAGCAGAGGCAGCAAAGAACTAGAAGGCTGTGCTTGGAGCCTGGGGAATCTGGTGAAGGGTTCCTGGGTGTGCCTGCACATCTCCCAGGGTGTCCTTTCATTTACATGACTGTTTTCCATTTCAGCTCCTGCCCTTGTCTGTAGGATCAGGACTCACAGTTTAGTGTTTGTATAACAGATGGTCAGTAAAGATTTTTGAATGGATATCCAGGTATCACTAATTCCATTCTTAAACTAATATTCACACACACACATGTGCAAAGCATACAAGATGTTTGGGTTGTTTTTAGCTTCTGGCTTATTTTTTAGAGAAATGTCGGATGTTTTATTCTCAGACAAATTGGTGTAAATAAAAAAAAAAGGTCATTGAATTCAGTCTTTTCTGATGCTGTGTGGAAAAAATCAGCCATTTATTCCTGAGTAGACCTCTGTAGTGTCAGGAGGAAATGGCATACATGTTCTATGTAATAAAAATAGTAACCTATAAAAATGTTCCTTGTTTTATTTAGATCTGTTGAAGAATTTGGCCAGCTTTCAAATGAGAAAGAGAAGATCTGATGCAATGCTTTAAAACACATTTGGAATGTTTTAAAAAATGGTATAAATATATAAGTAGTGTTAACTTTTAGGTTATTGTCTCAAAGGAGTAGATGAGAACAACAAAATACACTAAAAATTTTAATCCAATTACAAGTCACATCGTTTTAGCTCTGAGGCATGCTTTTTGCTTGTTATTGGGAAGGGCTTGTTTTGTAGAAGGACTAATTTTTCTCCAGCATGGGCAACCTTGTGCCTTGTGAGTTTCACCAATGATGCAGTTTATAAATATACATGCATACACATGTGTGCATAATTTTCAATATATCTGATGTAGCCTGTATGTAGATTTATAATTTTTTTGTAAATCGTATTACACACAAATTTCATTCCATGAAGGGACCGTTTTGTCATGTTCTCCTTTTCAAACCAGGATGTTTGTAGCCAGGGTTAACATGCCTAGAGGAATTGTGAAGCCTTAGGGTGAATATGAATATGACCTGATGTGCCAACTTCACTGAGAAGAAAAGGTTCCGAGAGATACAGGGTTGAGAGATGGAGTTTGAGGGGATATTTTAATTATTTCTTAAATGGTAATTAGTTAAAACATTTGTATAATAAAAGGTAAATATATCATGAAATTGGATAAAAATTCCTATGGGCTTTTAAAAATGACAAGTTGAGGTTTTGAGAATATGACTTCCTTGCTAAGAGTAGAACGCTCAAACTCCATGGGTTGTCTTTGTATTCTCCTCTACCAACAGTGTTAAAAGTTTTAATGAACTTGACTATAAAGAATTATTCAGGGGCTGGACAGGTGGCTCAGTGGTAGAGTGCTTGCTGGGCATGTGCGAGGACCCGGGTTCTATCCCCAGTAGCACATGCACCACTAAGTGGAGGTAAAATAAACAAAGCAGTGAAAAATAAAAATTCTCTCCTTATTTGTCATCTCTCTCTTAAAAAAAGAATTATTTAGTATGATCATTTTTGTTTACATTTTTAATGGTGATTTTTAATGTACTTCCCTTCATGGATATAATATGCTTTGACTGGGGGCTCAGGTGAGCTTCCTAAAACTGAATGTATCTGCATGTGAGGACCTTTGTGTTTATTACTCTCTCTTTATCCCTGAAACTCCCTTCTTCCCCTGAAAGATCCATGATTTTCATCAGATTTATGAAGGAGTCTGTGGCAAAAATAATATTAGGATCTGTTGTTTTAAAAATTCCTTTGTCTTCCCATTTGCAGATAGAAGCATCTGTGGAGAGATGGCTCCTTTCTGTATTTGGATTCTTATGATTTGAGGCTCCATGACAGTTTGTTTCTTCTGCTATTATTGTACTTTAGCTGTTTGTCTATGGTGGCTCTTTCTTGTAGACTGAGTTCCGTGAAGGCTAAGGACTGCATCCTATTCCACTTTAGAGCCAAGCATCTATTGCTACGCCTGCTCAAACGTACGTGTTGAGTTGAACTGAATACCAAACACATTCACACGATTTCTTCGAAGCATCGCCCTTGTAACCAACAGAACATTCTATTGCACATTTGTTTGAACTTAAATGATTCAATTATCACGTTTACTCGCTTAATGTCATCCTATCAATTGTGTGTTAGAGTTGGATGTTTTGAAGAATAGCTTCTCCTTAACAAGACAGAATCCAGACAAAGCAATAATCTGTCTTTACTCAGCCCAAACCTAATATGTTAATTCTGATTTAATTTAATTTTCTTCTGCTCATGGCACTGAAATTTTCAAATGGTTCATTTGGTGCTTAATTATCAGCTAAAAATTTCACCCTGTCTAGAGAGAAGCCACGCTGTGTCGAGTGCAGATCATTTATATGGGCATATCTTTGCTCTTCTCGCCATTGTAGGACTTTGTGTTATTTGAGAAGAAATGTTTCCATCTGTGACTCTAATGGGGAGATAATGGATGTATCTTAGAAAGTATTTCTACGTATTCGGTGTAAATGTCCTGTCCTCCGACTTTACGTCTGTTTTCATTGTTCAGTTTTGCACTGCCTCTCTTCTTGTAAACTGACCAGGCATAAAATCAACCTTGCCAGTGGTTGTGGGCATTTCCTTTTCATCGGAAGGGAGTTGTGTCCTGGTTGGAAGGATTGCTGAGTCTTGGGCGTGGATGACAGCACACTCACAGGTCTCTCTTCTTCCAGAGTGATGTTAGTCTCTAACCTCCTGTATTAGTTTCCTGTTGCAACTGTGCCAGAGTCCCACAGACCTAGCACAGAACGCTTGAGGCTTGTGCCGGTCCAACACTTGTCTCTTGGGGCTAAAATCGAGGTGTTAGCAAGGCTGAATTCTTTTCTTGAGGCTTTTGAGGAGAATGCATTTTCTAGTCTTTTCCAGCCTCTGGAGTCCACCTCTGTTCCTGGAATCATGACCCCTTCCATCTTCGAAGCCAGGCATGGAAAGGTGTCTTCCTCACATGACATCACGATCACCTCTCTCATGCCGCCTTCTTTCATTTTTAAGGATTCCCATGAATAATAATTCAGGGATAATCCAGGACAGTCTTCCTATTTTAAGGTCAGCTATTAGCAATGTTCAGACCCCTTTGCCATATAACATAACATATTTACAAATTCTGAAGATAGAACATTGATATTTGTTTTTTACTTTCCTTATTTGGTGTGAATTTCAATTCCTTCTTCTGATGTTACTTTCACATTGGATGTGTCTATTGAATGAAGGCCACTGCTTGTGAAGAGTGTTGGTCTTTGGAACACTATCCTACAAATCAGCATGATGAGTCTGCTGATTGAGGTGTTACATGAATGCCTGTTTTGCTCATAGATAGATGAGAAATCTCATGGCATGATTTTTTTTTTGTTTGGTTTTCTCCCTTATTTGTTTGCCCATATATAAGTAATAAAGACAGAATAGGGAGGTTTATTTTCAATTGTGTGAGGATCACATATAAACGAAAGTAACAAAACAGGGCTGCGTTCTCTAGTAGTTATTTTTAGATTTCATGTTGAAGAAATATTTGGCTTGGTAGTAATCTTACCCCTCTGCAGTAAGTCAGCATTTGGAAAACATACTGGAATGGGTGGTGCTGGGAATATTTTGCTCTTTGTTTTGCATTTCAGCTATCTCTGAATTGAATTAGGCAGCCTGCAGGAGGAATCTCCCTTAAAGTCAGCTCTTAGTGCCTTGTTTTTCATAAGGCTACCATCAATCCTTGAGAAATGCATTTACTTAGAAAATAAAATATAGCCTCTAGCAATTTACCTGAAACATTACTATTCATATTTTAGTTCCAGGACATTCTTGTTATCAGACTAGACAGCTTTTTCTAAAATATGCTTGTCTTGGTGACTAGATCCATTTTTAAGTATATATATATATCCCAATATTATTTATTGAAATAGTATGAAGATGTTAAATAACTAATGGGTTTAGAAAACCATTAGGTATGCAAGAATTTTATTTGGTCGGCAGAATTCATTTTTGCCACACCTATGTTTACTGCTTACATTTCCTACTGTTGCTTTCATGTGTTCAGCAGAACGATGTTGTATCGGACTGTTCATTTGTATCCTATTTGGAGGGAGTAAAGTAATTTGATTTCTTACCTGTATTGAAAGTATTTTTTGGAAACAAGTGATGCTGATGACCATAATAAATGTTACTTTAAAATAGTAAAATCAAGAAGAAAAGATTCTATAATTAATTCCATGTTTATTTATTCCTGGTAGAGAGTTAGAAATATGCTAAAATTTGAGCATATTTAACACAGAATGAAATGTATTAAAATGGATCAGGGATCAGTCTCTCAGATGGCCCCCAATTCTCCCAGCTTCCTGGTATTAGTGGTCTGGTGTACTCCCCTACCCCTGCATAGCTTTCTTCTAACATACAGAGTATGGTAATTGAGGGAATGTTACTGTTACCTTCTTTGTATGTTTTGCTGAAGAAGGCTGTCAGGTTGGAAAGACCCCATAAAGAGGAACTGAGTATTGCAATCCGCCAGCAACCAGGAGGAAACTGAGTCCTGCAAATAACAACATAGGCTTGGTGTGGGTCCTTCCTTCCTCAGTTGAGGCTACAGAGGAGGAGATCGCTTTGGTTGACACCTTCCCAATGGCTTGTAGGAGACGGGGTAGCAGAGAACCTATCTAAGCTGTGTCTGATATATAAAACCTATGTGATAACAATCTTGAATTGTTTTGAGCTGCCAAGTTTTGTGGCAATTAGTTAAGTAGAAATAGATAACAGATGAACCGATTCTCTGGATTTAGCTGCCAGAGCTTCTCTTTTGTCATGGGACTTCATGGTGGAGTTGCCAACAAAGGCGTTGTGGGGTTGGCCATATATCCTAAGCATGGCTGTGCTCCATGCGGGTTGTTTACTCCTCTCGGAAGACTCAAACTTGATGAAATTATCCTTGTTTTCTTTGCCATTATTCAGAAAATTAATTGCACAAATGAAACCAGGAGGTCAGTAAAAGCATCCCTGTATACATATTACAACATTGCAATTTGAGGGAATATTAAAATTTTGTACTGCAGGATGACCTCCTATTTGGCCTCCATAATAAATTCCTTCTTTCTGACTGGCCCACAGTTCACATTAATAGAAATTAATAATATAATAAAAATGTTGGGCAGTGATATCATTTTGTTTTTGTCTTTGGAATTTAGAGGAACATATTCATATTTTGCGCATCGGAAAAATGCCATTCTTGTTCTCTGCCTCCTTTTGTTATGTTATTCTATTCCCAATCACTCTTTAAGTTTCAATTGAGGGACTCTGGCATTTTCTAAGAGGCTTCAGGTCACTTGTTGAAGAAATAAATAAATATGGATGTAATAATATTCAATCAATCAGAGCATTCTTACCAATGGAGTCAGCAAAACTGCAGGAGAGGCTTGTTCCAATACAGTATATGTCATAGGAAACCACTAGCACTTTACTTCTCTGCAGTATTATAGTAGCAATATACTAGAAAACTGAAGGATGTTGGGTATAGATTCTGCAAAATAGAAGGCCATCTAGGGAGGTGTAACATTCAAAATCCATTAGAGTCAAGTTGAAGACCCATTATTGTAGTTCTAATTACTCTGCATCAGGAGGTGTTGGCTATTAAGATAATTCTGAGAGCTGGTTATATCAGATTTAAAGGATCTAAGGGAATGTGTCTCAAAGTATTTCAGTGTGTAAAACAGGACTAATCAATGACTAACCATGTAGGATGAAACAACTCTGGTTGTGACATAAATGGCAAATATGCTTGCCAAAGCGTTTTTTCCCTGATGATCTATTTGTCAAGGTTAAGGAAAATAAAACAAACTCAAAGATTGAATGAAAACACATTTGCTAAATATTGTGTTGTGAAGACTTCCTTGCAGAGGGACTTGAACTTTTCTTCACAAGAGCTGCAGGTATCTGTTTTGCCACCCAGAGAACCAGCTTTCAGGGACATCAGAATAGCTTTGATCACAACAGGTCCCAACTGATTTCCCAAGGCAAGATTCAAAAGGCAAGATTCAAAGTGGTGACACTTACTGGAGAAGCCAGTCTCTTTTCATCTAGTGCTCTTGGAGGGAGGACTTTTTGCTCAAAGAGAAATAAAAGTGAAGAGAAACCTGATAACTAGTCAAAGTGTTCGTAGAGAGCTGGTTTTATTGATGATGTCACCAACACAAGCCAGGTTTGTTTTGAATATGGGCAACCCGCAGGGAAAGAGATTCAACAAGTCGAGGGTTTACAAAATTAAAAAACTTCATGGCACTTTACAGCCTAGAAGATTGTGTTCTCAGCTACCTGGTAATACCCTCAATGCCATCCTCCTCCAAAACAAAAAAATTATAATCTCAAATGAAAAAATTGATTTTACATGAAATCCAGTGTTTGATTCTTTTCTGAATTTTTAGCAATCTTAAAAGTCTGAGCACAATTTCCTGTTACTGAGTTATTAATGGAGACTGGTTTGCTAAGTTAAAGTTGAAAAGGAAAACAATCTGTTCTTGGGTTTTCAGCTTTTTCTCCATGAATTGAAATAAGCCACTCATGAGTTATATGTCTTTGTTTTGTTTTATTTCTTAAGGAAGTTTTTGGAAGTTATTGTGGTATATTTTTGTTTGTTTTAGAACTGTATTTTTCTTGCTGGAGATATAGTTTAGTGGTAGAGTGTACCCTTAGCATGTGCTAGGCCCTATGTTTCATGTCCAACACTGGGAAAAAAAGTCTCTAGAATCATATTATTTGCTTAAGTTTCTTTCTTTTCTTTTCCAAACAATTCTGTCCTCCAAAAGTCACTAAACAGAATGTTAGAACACCTCCTGAGAAAAGTGTCATACTTCAGCTCCACGAAGATTGAGATAAGAGAGATTCCTTCATCTTCCAGAAGTATATTTATGGTGTAACTTGGGTATTTATGGTCTTAACTTGCCAGTCATCTTTAAACCAAGTTTATTTTTCAGACATGTGTTGTTGGACTTCATTGCAACAGAAGGAAAAATTTAAGCCACTTTGTTAATTTTAGTTCAGTAAAAGAGGAAGGGACTGTCTTTACAAAGAAAATATGATTGAATCATTAATGCCAAAAACCTGGATATGGCTGTTGGGCAAAGATTAAGGAGAAGCTATTCATAAAAAAATAAATAACATTGTTGGTGTCAGTGTTGAATGATTTCTTACAGGGAAAGGGAATACAGAAAATTAATGAAGTATTTATTTCAAAGGGAATCTTTTAAGCCCAGTGCAGATGGTATATGAAGTAAAGATGAAGCCCTCTCTCCTTAGCTATTGACCGAGACTTTGCAGCAAATCTTACTCTGTGCTTCTGAAGGGCATAGCAGAGCCTCTGAACAGAATGCTTTGCTGAGTACCAAGTGTGGATTACAAATCAGCAAAGTCCCAACAATCATAAAATTTCCCTGTCTGGATCTGTGTTTGCTTGTTCCTGTCATTATTCATGTGGATTCTGTAACTACATTAAGTCAGGGCACTGAAATTAGTATTGAAGGAAATCCAATTTCCAAAGTCTATTGTTTTCCATCATGATCATAACAGATGTTGAGACTTGAAAAGGTTTGAGCTGAACACGTCTGTGGTTTCAAATTAAGCACAGAAAAAAGCCAGCTTCCATGTACTCGTCACGGGAGGTACTCAGGGAAATCCTGTAATGTTTGGTGTGAGATGATTCTGCTAGTGATGATCAAACCTGTTTAGAAATCTGATATTGTGATAAGTCACTTCCGAAAGTCTTGGCATGATGTTCGCCTGCAAAGCATAGAAAGGGGTCATATCATGCAGAATTATCATTTTTGTGCAATATATATGTTTCTAGAATAAGAATCTGTAAAATGTGGGATCTCCAACTCTACACTTAGTCTCATTTTGCCTTCTGTATAATGTACTGGTTGTTCTTCTGTTTGACATAGATAAGGCAAAAAAAAAAAATGACACCAAACAACTCTGGGTAATGAATCTTTTACATACCTGGTTGTTATTTTGGCTTTCCATCTTTCACATGGATGTAGTAATGAAATTGAAAATCCATGGAGGGTGTTCTAACACCTGCTAGTGTAGTCCCCAGTGCAGCACACCACACAGAGAGGGTTTCAAGCTGCTATCATTATTAAAAATCAGTTTATCAGTTGTAGGGTTGCTTTCTCATTTTCCCTGGGTCTCAAAAATGTACCTCATTGCTTCCTCTCAATCTGGTTTCATTTGAAAAATTGTTTCTCAACTTGGATATTTTAGAAATGGTGTTACTTTTGAAAGTTATTAAGAGGACAATTATTTGGAAAGATTATCTTTTCCTATATGATGTCAAGATGTTTCTCCCTTTCAATTTTATCCTTTTTAATTTAGAAGCATGTTTCTATTTATCTCTGTAGTCCTAATTTCTGCTTTCCATGGGTTAGAGAGATAATGAAATCTTTTGGTTAAAGGTCAAGTATGATTAAGAATAATAAATGAAAGATAATGAACCATGGAAACAATGACTGTCATCTCTTACATTTTTAGTCATTTTATTAAGAACTTGAAAAGAAAGGTTAGATTTGATATAATTAAAAAACTGTTCATATTTCTATTAAAACAAGATGCTATAAAATAAAAATGAGAAATATTGTAACCAAAATGGGGAAGGTGGCACTAACTACGTGATTATTCAGAATAATGGAAGAAATCAAACTGATAAATACTGATGGTCTGTAATATCTTCCACCATATTATGTTTTCAGAGCTAATATTTACTCTCCAGCCAATGGAATTATAAAGGGGAAAATAACTGGAAAGAGGAGAATCCGAAGCAAAATTATAATTTGCAGATGGTATGATTACATGCCTGAGAACACCCAAAACAATCAGTTGTCTCGCTACTAGAAAAATGACAGAATTCAATAAGATGTCTGGATAGAAAATGAATAGCATTAAAATTGAAAGCATCAGCACCATTTTGAGAATAAAATAGAAAATAAGGTAATGTTAAAAAATAATGAGAGAAATATGCCAGACCTGAAGGAATAAAGCTTAAACTATATTTTCAAAATCATCTTGAATGGTAAGATAGAAGTATGTTCTATTTGGATGGGAATATTCAATATTGTCAGGGGGCTGGTTCTCTGTGAATGAGTCTATAAATTCAATGCCTTCCCAATAAATAAAATTGCCAATAGGAAGGAATGTAAGTTATATGTTGCTGTGTAACAAATTAACCCACACTTAGTGACTTAAACTATAATTACGTAGTGTTCCATACAGTTTCTGTGTGTCAGGTATTTGGGAGTCACATGGTGTGGTGGTTCTGGACTTGAGTCTCACCTGAAGTTGCAGTGACGCTGGCTGTCATTTGAAGACTTGATGTGTGCTGAGCCATTTGCTTGCTTCCAGGATGGTTCAGCATAGCATGATGAAAATACAAGGCAGTTGCCATCTCTTCCTTCCATGTGGCCTCACCAGGGACTGCTGCAGTCTTTAGAACATGGTGACTGGCTTCCCCCAGGATGAGCGTTCCAAGAGGGAGGGTGTTGTGAAAGCAGAAATGTCTTCAATGGTGAAACTTTGAATGTCACACACTGTCACTTCTGCAATATCCTGTTGGTTAGAAGGTTCACCCCCATTTAGTGTGTGAAAAGTCACAGGTCATTGGTGACCAATGACTTGGAAGCTGATGTCACAGAAAGTTTGAGAATTGGCAAACCAATCCTGGTGTTCATATTGAGAAATAAAAATCTGATAACAGCCTAGAAACTTCCCATAAAAAAGCCTAAAATTTATTAAAAATTTGCTGTTTACCAGATAGGATCATAAACATTATGTATGGCTTATATTAGTTATACTGCCTCCTAACATCCCAATGGGGTGATTATCATTATTATAATCATTTCAGATAAGAACTAGAGGTATCAAGAGATTTAAATAACTCTTTCAAGTTTCCACAGTAAGTGACAGGGCCAGGATTTGAACCTAGGCATGTGACTCTAGAGCCCAAATCCTTAACGCCCAGGGGAAGGAGGGTGGGTGCCCTGTAGGCTCGGTGCATATATAAATTATGTTAATGAAAATAGTTCCAGTACACAAGTTGAGAGATACGTTAATGGGACCAAACAGGTTATAATGCATGTGAGAATTTGGAATGTGGGTGGCTTTTCAGGTTAGTGGGGACAATATGTGGTATTGTGCTCACCAAGCTAACCACATGGGGGAAAATTAGGCTACAGTCATTTTTTGCACCAAATGTCTATGAATGAAGGAATATAATGTATAAATACAGCTGTGTAAGAGTATTAGAAGGAAATATTATCAAATTATATTTTATAGCAAGTTGGAAAAGACTTTGTAACTCATAAGTCATATAGAAAAAAGCAATCAATTGAATTTGATATGAAAATGTATCATACGCAATCAAAAGATAAATGACAAACTAGGGAAAAGATCATATTCAACAAAGCTCTGTTTTCCTTATGTATAAAGAGTTCGTATAAAACCACAAGGAAAAGACATGTAATTCAATAAAATTTACAAAGGGTCAGGGATTGACAAAAATATAGAGGAGTTCTAAACATATGAAAAATATTCCTTCTCATATTTAAAGAAATTAAAATTAATTTTAACCTGTCATATTGAATATGGAAAGGATGAAATTTTTTTGCTACTTTTTTGTAACCAAGCATGTAAGGAAAAAGTCTCTTGGATACTACTGATGATAACTCTCAAAATAAAATATACCCTGATTTTTTTTTTTTTTTTTTTTTTTTTTTGCTGAGCAGTTCCACTATTAGTAACAACTAATTTTTAAATTTTTATGCGATCAAC